>BMAW01041155.1:331956-357078 GCA_019974015.1 Nephila pilipes | reverse complement strand
ATACAGATCAAAGCGTTTCATGACAAGAGGAATTACTGTGGCACGAATTGTTGTTCCTAAGCTCAGCTGAAATTAAAAGTGCGACAATAAGCTCACAGCAGATTTTATTCAGATTTTTATGTAAATAAACGAAAAGATAAGAAAAATTTATACAAAAATGTTATTTTAAGAAAGATAAGTTATTTGACTCAATTTCCTTACTTTTTTTTTCTGATTATAGTTTTATACTATTGAGAAGTTTTATACCCAAAGAGAGTGACACTAAATAATGAAATTAGACTTATCTAAGTAGCTATTTAATTTGTTAAGAAATGGTATTTAAATTGTATTAGCTACTCTAGTTGCTATTGATTTATTTGGATCACTTTTTGCGTAACAGATCACATTTCTATTTTTTTATTCTTTGCTACATTTTTAATCACATTTAGCTTAAATATAATATAGCTTAGTATAATTTATAGTTTGCTTTAAATTTAATTACATTTAGCTTAAATATATTCAGTTCAATAATTTATCGTTTCCTTCAATTTTAATATCGAAAGGTTTCTTATTGTTCATTTCTCGATAGTTTATCGTTTACTTTAGTTCTTATATTTAAGCGAGTAATTTAATAATAATTATAAGAAAAACGCATCTTAAATGGCTAAATTTATTCTCTGCAACACTTTGCACGGAACTTTTTGAAATTAATCTTATCATATGATTTATTCATGTATTTAACCGTAGAATATTCAGTTTTTGTTGTTGTTCTTTTTTATATCTATAATATTATATTTATTATTTTATGTTTTGATTTAGCTCTTTAAATATCCACTATCATAAAAAATAATATTTTATCTTACATATTAACAATATATTTTTAATTGTATATTTTTCTTTTTATATATCCAATAATTTGTTTTTAAAAATGATTGATATGAGATTGGGGTAGGTGAGGCTCTGTAAAGGAACATTTTATTGAATGTACATGTGTGTGAATTCTTGTGAATGCAACTATTTTATGCGATGGAATTTTAAATCTTTTATACGAAAGAAAAGAGTATGACTCATAGTACAATCAATGTTCTTTTAGATTTTGGTTTCTAAATCGTTTTTAAATAGATTCAGTAACTAAAAATTTATTTAAAAAACAGAGAAACAGCAATTTGAAAAATAAGTAGTACTTTTGATGATTGATTCAGTGATTGTTTTATTTCAACATCGCACTAGACAGCAACCCGAGTATTTTGCCGACGAACACCTTTATTTTGAACCACGGTCAAATGATAAGATTGACACCTGAGAAGGCACCCTACTTTCCTAACTTCTACATCATACTAGGTTTAACGTGCATTAGTTTCGCTAAATAGTGAGTCTTAAGTTGCATCAGAATTCATAACCACGACTCGCGACGGAGACAATGACGTCTGCGATCGCAGATCCATGATCATTCGGCTATCAATTCCAAAACATTTGATGAATTAAGATCTTCTCGAACTGGCTATTTTTATATTTATTAGTATAAAATGTATAACAAAAATTATACAGAAACATAAAACCAAAAAAAAAAAAATATTAATCGTTAGTTTCACAAGATTTGAATTTGCTCTGCGTTTTCGCTTAGCCTTAACGCAGCTTTTATAAATAATTAAACAGAAACATGTTTTTCTCCTTGAATTTTTAATAATATGGTTACCGATTTTATTCAAAATAATATTACTGGTAAATTCTTAAATTAGACTATGTCTCAAGCTTGAATATTTTTAATCATTAGTTCTACGGAGTTCAAATAAAATGTGGATTCAACTCAATTGATAATTTGCATTCAAAGTTCTATAATGTTTTCTAACAATCTTCACTTTCTAGAAGCTTCAAAATTTAAGCATATTTAGATGTAAATATTTAGATGGAATAGAATATTCAGAAGGAAATGCATCATTTGCAAAATACATGGCACAAATTCATAATATCCGTAATGATACTGATGCTTACCTTCATAAACTATTCAAAATTGAAGAATGTATATGTGTGCCTTAAAACTAATCTTCAATACAACTTGATATAATTGGAATTTACATAACATAACATTATCCCGATATGAATTTGTAGAATTAATGTGTTTCTTATAAACAATTTAAAATCATTCAAAATATTTACCAACTATTTTAACATAAAATCGACGAATTTCTATAAGTTTGGATAGAATATTACTTTTATCTTTTCCTACCATTATTTCTGGGAAGATACCATTAGGAAATTAATACGGACTATAACAATAATTTAAAATAGAAGTAAAACTTGGCTATAATTTAGGGATTAATTTCTATCTTCTATAGTACATCAATTATTTATGCCGCCAATAGAAAATAAACAAAGAATCGAAGACATGTTGGTTTTAACCTGGGAACATAATATTAGTTTCTCAACTCATTGAATTTAAATAGAAATTTCATTTCCTCCATTCAGAAATGAGACTCATTTATAATTTCAATTACGCTTTGGAACTGAGGTGATGAAGTAATCATGATTGATTCTTTGACATTCGAGGATGAATGTCTTCAATAAATGCGGTTGTTGCGCTCTGATAATGAATAACACAAAGAATGAAATTTATAATACTGGCCACCCACAATACAACATCATAACAGAATCATCTAGACTAAGTGAATTTTGTACCATGCTTATACCGTGATATGATATACAAATAATTAGAATTTCAGCGCAGACGCATATCGTGAGTATCTGAAGAACAACTAACAAACTTTATGTGAAGAAAGAACTGAATGCCATTTTGAAATAATAGAGTTGCTTTATCATGTAGTTGCTTTGCGTGATTAGTTTTCAACATGCCTCGAAGAAAAATACGAGATTCATTCGAAAACACTTTTTAGTTCAGGAAAAAATGTTGCCCCCAGAGAATGTGAATTCTTCTTCCGAAAAATCCATGATTGTCTTGAATGTAACCAAGCAATAGTGGTGGAGATTTGTAACCAATGGATGCAGAAGGGAACGTCCGGATGGCAGCACGAATTGCATCCGCCTCGTCGCATTATTAGACGCGATGACAGGCATGATGTGCGCATGATAGAGATGGATGATTCTGCTACATCAGGAACTGTATCACATCAAATGCGGTCTGCTGCACAACAATCGGTGTCCAAACGTATCATTCATCATTGTTTGCAATACAGTGAAATATCCGCAAGTCATCCATTTCTGCAATTCCTTTTATATCAAAATTGCTGGTGTTTGCGTTATCAATGGTACATTGTACGGAGGACATGGATGACCGAATCTCGCTACATCGTCTTTGAGATGATTCATGCCTCTAAATGCAACACTACAATGGTTGGATTAGAGTCTGGAGGTACTTCAGAGAGACTGCTTAACTATGTCTTATACATTACCACACTGATCAAACACCCAGTATTATGGCTAGGGCTAGTATTGGATTCCACTCCCTCACTATCCTGGTACCCATTAGGGTACAATGATCAACCAACGCTACTTTTCTGAAGTTTTGGAACCTGTTGTCCTCCTTTACTTTCAGAGCTTACTTGCTACCGCTTTCAAACAGGACAATGCGCTGCTACTAATGGCATGTAATGTTCAAGATTTCAGCCATCATATTACTTTGTTGTATTTCCTGACGTTTCTCCCAGTATATTGCCTATCGAACACATTGAGTTGATGATTAGAGAACAATTCGCTGGGCATGCACCATCCCTTGAAACACCAGATCAATTCTGGCTACTTGTAGAAGTAGTAGGGGCTGCCATACTTCAACAAAACACCATAATGCCTCTTTCATTAATGCTTGCTCATTCACGGCTGGCGGTAATGTAGCAATAATTACTGCCAGCCTTGACGGTAACACTAAATACTAAAATCATCGTCTTCATCACCTCACAGAAGGCTGTATTCTCAATCATTTCACCTTTGTATAGTGTTTTTTCTCACCATTTAATTTGTGTTTGGTATCTTTAATCCTTCTTGGTTTTTCATTTTTGATGGTCAGCAGTATAGTTTACATTATGCACCAGCCAAATCTTTTTTTTTTTAATTTTAATTTGCTTGTTTAATACTTTGACAACATATGTGTCGATTCCTTATGAAAATTAATGGATATTTATTCCAGAATTAAGGTATAATTTAAAATTCTAAAGAAGGAAGTTTAGTTTAATTTAGAGATTATAATTTAGGGCTAAAAGATTTAAAAAACAAGCAACTCAAGAAGAAATATTTTTGAAAAACGTTTTATATAATCTCAAATGCGCCAAATTTATTGCTATATTGAATTTTGAAAATCTGTCTCTTCATTTCTAAGGAAGCTGGTTGATTCAGTGACTGATTGATTTTATTAACGTCTCACTAGAGCAACATGAGGGCTATTGGAGATAGATCTCACCATTTTGACCCTCGGTCAAGTAACGAGGACGGCATCTAAGCTGGCACTTTCCAGCCATCTTAAGTGCCATCCTAACTTCCATGTAACACCAACAGTGAACTTTGATCCTCGACAGATTTAACGTGCTTAAGCCTCTTCTTTAGTGGTATCTAGGCTTGAACCCTCGACACGACGAAAAACGCCGGCCTCGAGTCTGGAACCATAATCACTAGGCAACCGCAGCCACCTCTAAGGAAGCATACACACACTTTTAATCAAAGTTTATTTTAACTTTGTTTAAAATCGAACTAATACAGAATTTTTCAAAATAATTTTAATATTCTTTGACTTTGATGTATTTGGATTTTAAATCGCAATCTGTACGTTTATAAATGTTTTTGTCAAATGTCTTGCACAACAAGAGAGAAATCGGATGAATATTCAATTAGTTCAACATGATTTTCGAAAAAAAAAAATGTGATACATACAGCAACAACATAACATAATATTACTAATTTTGAATTCAAGATCTCAAAAATATAAAGTCAAAATTAAAGAATGCATCAGTTCTTAAATATCAAATTATAATCACATTTAAAAGATGAAAAAAAAAGGTTGAAATCACGTGTCTGATATTTTTTTCTTGATTAAATTAGTTTTTTAGAAGGAATCTTATGATGACAAGCTATATAATTTTAAACAACGCAATAGCTCGAGATATTTTAATTGATTACTACAAGAATGAATAGTACCACAATCTAATGAAAGATATATAAATTAAATCTTAGTGACATTTCATTTAAAATATGACAGTATGTCAGCCATATTGCAGCTTATTAATGTAATTAAATAATTGAAGTTTTTATGCAACACACATAAAAAAAGATTTATATTCATAAGAAATTATAAAAGAGAAAGCAAGCTGGTAGTATGGTTCACTGCCTTTGAAACAAATATATTTAACATAATTATTTTACCGTGTATTATGTACCATAGGTAATATATTCGTTAGCGTAAAAATGTATTTGAGTAAAAAGAAACAGAATAGCGGATTCAATGAGTTTAATAGATTCACCAGATATGTATGTATATAGGATTTAATGAGATTTTCATTTTCATATTTTTAGTGTACATTTAAGCAGAAAAATGAAATCTGAATAGCATATATATATAGTCTGTCTGTGTGTTAATATAAGCTAATGAGTCATTATTTTGGGTAACGAATAGAATTAATTAAATAGGATTGTTACTGCACTGAAAACAAAAGAGTGTCATAAATAAGATTAGTACTATTTAAACAGATGCTTGGATGTGCTGTAGATTTGCGTATTATTCATGAATGATTTGTTTCGTAACTTTTAAAAAAGTGGGGGAATATAGATCATTGAATAATTATTATAAACTTTAATCATATTTATATATAACCCTTAACTACTGACAGTTTTCTTTATTTGATTTCCGAAAAAAATTATTCTGAAAGAATGGAAAACGTATAATTAACTATAAAAACAAAGGAGTATTACATATAATATTATTAGTTTTAAAAATGCTTTTATTTCTCATATACACCAAGAATATTGAAAATAGCGCAAAAAGAAGGAAACTTCGGATTGAAATAAAATTTAATACACATAATGATACAGATGAGAGGTTGACTTTTTACCAACACTAAGATATTCAAACAAATACAGTGTACAGTCAGATCAATACCGTGCAACTTCAATAAAGTGTCGGACCGCCTCCTGCTGCAATACATGTCGAAACATGGTCCGGCATTGAATTGGTTAGAGGTCGGATGTTCTCCTGAGGAAAATAGGCCCACAAAACATGAGCAACCACTTCCAAATCTTGTACAGAGTGACACGGACGCATCTGACGTTTCAAAGGATCCCTTAAATCTCTATAGGGGACAAGTTCGGGAGCATACTGACTATTTAAGTGTCTGAATATGACATATAAAGTCTTCAGCTATTCGAATAGTAATCGAAGAAGCATTGCCTTGCTGAAGAATTTCCCCTGGGAGGCCATTTCGGAAAGTTTCCACATGGAGTCGAAGAATGTCATCAACATAATGCTGGCCGTTAAGGTTCCCCTAACCACAATTAGATTGGCCAGGTTATCATGGGCTATTGTCCCCAGATTATTGCACTTGATGTTGGGGAAGTATATCGAGTGACAACGTGAGTGGAATTGTACCGTTTACCAGAGCGCCTCCACAGCCGTCCGTGGTTATCATCTGTCCCAAAAACGAATCACAAAACACTACGTTTTACAAATTTGGGACATTTCATGTCGTTCTGAACTAGCACCACTGTATGTGGAGTCACCGATGTTTCAGTTTTAAAAGCAGTACACGAAAATAATGCTTGAATTACAGATTCGCTTCCGTAAGGCGTCTGCAAATGTTTTGCTGAACTTGCAACCCTTCATCTGATTGTATCATAGAATGAATTACAGTGGGATTCACGAACGCTTGCCATACAATTATCTCACCTTGTTGTCTTCCTGGTCGTGGTTACCATCTCGAGTCCACTACTCCCAACATGTTTTGACGGCACACTCTGAACGATCGAGCTAACGAGCAACACAATGCGTTCACCAGCCTGCGGTTTTCATGCCAACACTATTGCCCTCTCTAACCAAATTAACTGCGTGAAATGTCTTCTGACGCATCTATCTGATATTCTTCGCTTACTTAAATCCTCCTAGAGTCAGAATATGATCGTTCCTCTTATGAATCTTCCACAAGGCGCTGGTTTACACAGAACCTACTTCCTGATTGTAGCTTTAATACAGGGTGTGTAGTCATGCGCATTGGCACCAAACTATGATCATTTTCATATCGAACGTAATTCAACTATTTTGCAAAGTTTCGCTATTGTAACTCGCTTTCATTTTGGTGCTCTATTTTCAATGTTCTTCAGTGTATATCGTGTTAAGTAAATTTGTTCTATAAACTGAAGTATACACTGTTTGATATGGAAAATGTGATACAATGAAAGTGTTGGTAAAATGTGACGAAAATTGAAGCACAGATAGAAAATGCATATATAAATAAATGATTTCACTTTCAAGCAGATAATTTTAATACAGAAATGAAAATGCAAGATGAGTAAGAAGTAGGACCACTTCTTGCTCCGTGCAAGCAGAAACCCAACAATGTACAGATTCAGTTGGCAAACGGATAGTGTTCTGAGGGATGGTACACCACATACTTTCAACTATCCTCCATAGTTCATTCTCCGATTGAAATTGGAACAGGTTAAGAAATCGATGACTTATCCTTTACCTTATGCTCAATCGGGGAAAGCTCAAGGACAATTGCAAACCAAAGAAGCAACCAGGTATGCTGCTCACGCGTTATCCTCCAAGAAAATACCATTTTGCAACCATTGATAGTTAGTTTGCACAGTCGGTTGCAATACCTCATCAAAGTATCGACATACTATCATTGTATTTCTGTTGCGTATCAGGAGTTATCTGCTATTGTGTCTGATAGCACCCCGAAAATTTATGGCACATAGATGAGGGGTATAGAATTCAGCAATAATAGTCGGGTTTGGTTCCATTTCTCAATACCTCCAGACTCTCCTCCGGCAACTAGCATTAAAAACACAGAGATGAGATTCATTACTGAACACCGCACTGTGCCATTCAGTCATCCAAATGGCACGGTTTCGTCAAAATCGCACCTTTTCACGTCGGTGGGTTGGCTTCAACGACAGTTTGCGCAAAAAGGCGATTTGTGAACAAACCGCTTTCAGTTAATTTTCGTGAAAATTTTATCTAAATATCCAAATATTTCTGTGCATTCCGAATGTCGACAGCAGTTGATTGAGGGACCGTCACCGCATCCCTTCGGATTCTCAATCATACGCTCTGTTGCAAATTTGTGTTGACCTGAATTATTTTCATTCTTCGATCCATCTGGTCCAAATTCAATTCACTGGAGACACATCTACGTACGTTTCAGCTATAATACGAAGTAAAATCAACCAGTTGTATGTAAGCCTACAGCTTGCCCCCTCATAAAATAATTTGATTGACAGAACTACTTTCAGTGTCGTCTTTCATGCATCGCTTACTCCACATGTGTCTTCTGGAACAGAGACTTTTCAAAATTCTGGATTCCATAGGCGATAAATAGAGTCTACCACTGTTTCCTTTCCTTTTTTTCGTGTACCACCAGTGACCACCTTTCATTAAAGAACATCTTCATAACTTTTTTAGTTTCATATTACTCGAAATTCGAAAATTTATACGGTCGAATCAACATGTTGTTGTACTTTTCGCGTCAGGTACTATATAGGTAGGAATTAAATGTTATTGAAACCAAATATAGATGTTTTAATTATTGTAAAATAAAATAAATATTTAATTTTTAAATTACGTAAAATGTTAAATTAAAACATATTTCCTTCCTTGGGATTTTTAAATAATTAAAAAGTATATGCAATTTTTAAGCAATCAAACGTGAAGAAAAAAAAAAATCCGTTGGACAAAAAGTTCTTCAGAAAGAATTACTTTGTTGTATAATTTGATATTTTATATGATTTTCTTTCAAAAGATTTGGAAATAATTTTTTATTTAACCTAGAAATCTATTTGAGCATCTTAATTATCAAATGCCAGTAACTGGAATGGTCCCAGACTTAAATTTCTGTCCTTTGTTAATTAATGAAACTAGCTTGCAAAACCGAAAGAAGTAGCTAGAAATATGTAAGTATTTTTAATCATGTATTTGTTTAAATTTCTTATTTACTTTTAATGTTAAGTAAATTTAATGAAATTTCATCTTAATTGCGTAAGAAAATGTAATATGAGCTTAAAAAGGGAAATCATTAATTAAATATAAGATTTCAGTTAAAAATATATTTAAAGTCATAATAGTTTCTTTATCTATAACATGCATTATTACGGGAAAAAAAGCTTTTGCCCCCAAAAATTAAAATAAGACTAAAAGAGTAGAATTAAAGTAGTGTTGTAGTTAAAAAATAATTAGAGTTCCTTTTACATTTATTAAAATCAAATAATTAAAAGAATTTTGGAAAAACAAGAGGAATAATACGCGAGATTAAAAATAGTGTTATAAAAATACCAAGAACAATATTCTTTTCTTTATGTCCAATAAAAAATGTCATGGTACTTGTATAAATATACATGAAAGTTGGTACAGTTTCAAATATACACGAATCATTTCGGTGGTTCTGAATTCCATTCAAGATAGCGAACAAACAAGTCATATTTCTTTATGAATTCGACGCCGCATTATTTAATCTATATAGGAATCTAAGTGGTTTTTCCATAATTGTTAATGAAAACAGTGTTTCATTAACAGTTTTTCAACATTGTCACTGATAATCTATTAATATTTATTTGGTTTATGTTTCTTGTTTAAAATAATAGTTAAATCAATAATTCTGTGCAAATTTTTCCAAAGGACAGATTTAGACACTGAAGGTATTAACTTTGTTTTAAACAATTATTACATTAAATGATAGAATTATAGTTAACAGTAATGGACATCGGAATGGACATCTGACTTGACATGGCTTAGCTGACTGACTGACATTATTATCAGCTTTTTTCCCTTTTAAAATTTTTTCTCTAACGAGGTAGCTTAACTTTAATATGAGAGATACCTGTAGAGAAAAATTCTATGTAGAACTAACATTCGTTTGAGGGTTTGGGGGCATTTTTCGAAAATAAATATCGAGGGAAAGTTGAAAAAGAAAAAAAAAATATCGTCACTGGCTCTCAGCGGGATGGAAATGCTTCTCCAGGGACGATGAGAGGATGCTGAGAGACGATGAACTTGTTTCGGGCAGTAAGGGAGCGGTGGCCACAGTTTGGGCAATAGGGGCGATATGAAGATGTTTTTACATTCAAGCTTTATTTTAAAACTTTAAAATAAAGTTATTAAACCAATTATTCAATTTACACCATTAGTATCAGTAATAAAACGAATTTACGAAATGGTTCTAGAAACAATAAATTCCATTCCTTAGTTTCCCAGGTCCTAACCTTCTTCAACGCTGATAAATGTGTTTCTATCGTACAAAGGAAAGCGAAAAGAAGCAGGATATTAGTGTTTTGCCTATGAGTAATTAGTGATTGTTTTATCTTTATGCGAGTATGGCTTTCAACACTCTCTAACATGAAGATATGTCAGAAACAGAGTGAAACGAGACTTCCCTCGAGCAGATCTTAGAATGAGGAGAGCAAGTTGTTTGAAGCAAAAATCAAGTCATATTTCGCTGTTGGGAAAGGGATTTTTAAGGCAGGATGACCTTGAAGAACTCGAAACTCAGACCAATCTCAATTAGCACAGTTCGTATGTCAGCTGTTTTCCTTGGCTCATTCAAGCAATTTGGTGAATATTTTTTAATCACAATTTATTAAACGGTTTGCATCGAGCGTCCTTTCATCATTTCTATTTTTTTTCTTCAGTTTCAATTTACTTTTATATTTATTTCGCCTATCGCCTAGGTATGAGAACTTATTATTCTTTATCGGGAACTGTTATTTTTGAGAAAATACTTATCTTTCTCTCGAAGTATTTTGCGGCAATAAGTGATATAGGTTAACAAAAAGAAGTGTTGTTATTACAGTGCCATTTACTTGAAGTTCGAATTTGTGTATATTGATAAGTTGTTTAATTTACATCTAGTTTGCGTCTACACATATGCTCACTTTATAACAAAGTGTTGTATAATAGAGGCAGTGAAACCGTCTCGTTTGCAGAAGCCTCTTTAAAAAGCTCCATCAGTCAAACAAAGTAAACATTTCTCAATATTCATGAATATCAAGGACAAGTTTCTGAAGATACCCTCAGTCTCAAACTATTATCAAACTTATTGTAAAAATTCAACAAAGATTTGATAACCTCTTACAATACATCAAAATTAATTGCTAAATTGAAGAACGCTTTTACCAACGGTGAAGAATTGTTACTGCCGGCTGTTCAAGGAAGTTTTCCAATCACATCCAATGTATTACAAATGTTCTATTAACAACGATATATTGAGATGACAAATTGATGAGATCCTGAAGACGTTGAAGTTTCCTTACGGAAACTTTTAATAACCATAAAGAAAAATTTCTTCACGTTTATGGATCAACCTTGCCAAGTAATGATGATTTACTTCTAAAGTACGTCAGATTTGTGGAGGAAGGAAAAATTATTCAGAAAATGGCTTTTTCAAGCAGTTTGATTACAAATACTACAAGTGAATCTATTTTTGATACTGGTGAAGATTTATTTAAAACAGAAAAATATTCCTCGTAAGAACATTATGTCTGTTACCGACGACGAAGCTTCTGCAATGGCGGTCGTCTTTGAGGACTTTTAGCCCTTTTGAAGAGAGAAATACGAGATACATTTTTATCTGTTCACTTCGTGATTCAGAGACAACATTTAATTGCAAAACACTTCAGCGACCCCGCATCAGTCATTACAATATGTCACCTTTTCTATGAACCAAATTCACAGTAATGCTCGCAACGATTTATTATTCGGACAGCTGTATGAGGTTAACGCTGAAGAATTCAAAATGATCACAAACAAATTCTGTTAGTTCTGCCTTCCTAAACAAACTTACTTTGTGGGAGCAAAGCAGAATTTTAGTCTCAACGAGCTCAGACAGTTTCCAATCTTGTTGGATTTTCATAAGAACAATGAAATTCCTTTCGATTATTTACAATTTTATTGTCAATGCCTTGAATCTTTGTGCAAAAGCCTTTCTCAGAATTTTGAGGATATTTAATCCCTGAAAATTCCTTAGTGGCTCATGAACATCTTTGTACATATTGAGAGAGCAAATGTTCATATTCAAGGGGAATTAGTCGAGCTTAAACTAATGAAACTTTGAAAGGTAACTTTCAAAATGGTGATCGTCTCTTAGAATTTCGGTTTTTAAAATAAAATCAGTCGTCTCTACTCTGGACTGTGGAATAGCATTAAAATGTTTTAATTACCATCCTTTCTTCCTGCCTTATCCAGTAAGAATGCGGTGATGGATGTGACTTACGTTCTGAGACGGATCCAATAACAAAAAAAGAGTAATCGACTTCAAATCGTGCAAAGTGGGGGACTTGAGCCTTCATTTAACTAAAAATATTGAACCGAACGTTAAGGAACTGACTCTGAATCATCATCAAGCAAAACAATCTCGATGATATAAGTATTTGATTGTTTAATTGATACTACATTTGGTGTAAATTTTGAGCTGTTTTTTAAAATCTAATTAAGAATAAAAATACTTTTTAAGTATGTTTTTTTTTGCATTTGTCAATTTGATTTTAATAAATAGACTATAATAATATGCCACAACAAAAGTATCGAGTTAAACCACCAAAATTTGGAATGCAAGTTTATTAAAGAAAATTACTTGAACAATTTGCCTCTTATAATTCAGCAACTCTCTCCCCCTTCCCCATAATTTAAATTACGGAATTTAATGAAGGGGGGAGGTAGGCGTTGAAAAACTTTCACTTCTTACGGGGTGCAATAGTTTTAAAAAGATTGAGAATCAGTGCTTTAGAAACTTTGAACGTTTTAAATGTCAGTCTTCAGTTGTTTATTTTATGTATGAAGAAAACATTTTTTTCAAAACTTAGAGGATTATAGAGAACTATAAAGTTAACAATAAAAAGTGTACAACATTTTATTCGAAATTAAAATACTATCTAAGGCAAAACGTTTTAATTTGAAATCGCTTTTGATTAAACTAAACACAAATATCTATTATTGAGCTTATACCTAAACAAAAAATGAATGAAAGTAAGAAAAAAGGGCGCGAAGTTAGAGTTTTATGCATATTTATTTAATTTAATAGTTACTTGTATTTATTTCAATGTATAACTCCAAATATATACAATGAGAAATAATTTTAAACTCACGTAAGAAGTGGTTTCATATTGCAATTACTTTTATAACCATCTTTGAATTTCAATTAATACTTTCAAATTTCATAAAAAAAAGTATTAATTATATTATGAATTCTTAATATCTTAAGATATTCAAAATTTCTTAAACTATTTCTTACATATAAAAACATTGTTTACCTGAATGATTATAATTTTCTATATACACACTGCTGACCATTAAAATTACAACATCAGGTAGAAATGATCTGATGAACGACAAAATCACATGAAAGGAAGAAGAGGTCGGTACATGCAAATGGTTAGTATTCTGTCATTCGAATATGGAATCAATGGTTACTGAGAGTCAAACAGAATGGCATGAAGGATCACCACGCTCTCCCATGACTAACGCCCAAGAGGACAGACATATTGGGAAATCTGCCTTGCCAAACCGTACAACCACATCACAGACCATTAATCAGGAAATGGGTATGTTTGCAGCACTCCTAGTATTCTCTCATTCGGGCCACGAGGTTTGCAGCAAAATGGACTGTCAGCACGGTGACCATTACTTCGGCTTCCCTTGACAATACAGCACACAGAGAGATGGCGAATTTGACGCGTTGAACGACAAAACTAGATACAGGAGTGGCACAACGTCATCTTTTCAGACGTGTACCTGTTCTGAGTACAGTATTATGATGGGCGTAAACGTGTCTAGAAGCTACGAGGAGACCGCTGGTTGCCTTCTCGAGTTCGATATCGGCATAGCGGCCTTACAGCTGGTGTGATGGTGTGGGTAGCCATTGGGTACGTATCACGTACATCTCTAGTTCAGATTGACGGTAATTTGAACAGAGGTAGGCACATTTCTGACACCTTTCGTCCAGTAGTTATGCCCTATCTTCGAGGCCTGCTAAACGCCGTTTTCCAGAAAGATAATGCAAGACCATATGTTGTACGTTGTGTTCTGACCTTCCTCGATGCACAGGGAATTTGATAGTTGCCCTGGTCGGCATGGTCTCAAGATCTGTCACTCATTAAAAACATCTGGTCATGGGTTGCTGAAAGACTGGTTCGCCACCATTATCCAGCTGATACGGTTGATGAATAATGGCATTGACTTGAAGCTGCATGGAATGAATACCCCGTTTCATTCATCCAAGACCAGTTCGACTTCATGCCTAATTGAGTGAGGACCGTTTTAGCTGCCAGGGGTGGTAGCTACTTCTACTAATTTCGCACCCCAGAAAACCCCCAAACTGCTTGCAAAATTAATCATTTTATCTCCATACCATACTGTTTACGTACAATAAATATCATTTTTGTATTTGCTTTCCTTCATGGTGTTGCAATTTTAATGACCAGCATTGTATATAGATGTGATAACAATTTTCGAACAAATGTTGTCGTAACATCCAAGTAAAGAGATTAAACTTTATCTTTTATATGTTTTTGCATCTATTTTCTGCTATTCTACTGCCTTGACCTAATGTCAAAGAATCTGATCAAAACTTCAAATACATTTCCAGGCAGAAAAATTTTACAATTTTCATATAAATTTTTGACTTTTCTATACACACACCCGTTTATGGAAAGGAGTAGTATTATACAATACACTGTTATTTAACGGAAGCCAAGACACAAAATAAAATAGATGTTTGAACGTTGTTTTTATTGAAAAAAGAATTACAATTTCGGATTCTATTCTGTAACGATACGCGAAGACAGCCTTAAGTTGTTAAGATGTTATACGAGGAAACCTAAGGGGCACGAGATATTTATATAAAGGGTTTGTTTTGAGATAAACCATTAAAAAGGCTTTATATATTTTTGGTTAACGATGGTCTCATTAATAACATTGTAGTATGGGCGAATTTTCAATCTATTTTTTTTATATATAAAAACTGTTTTAAAACGAACGTTTGGTGCAACTTGACCACATATGGCCCTGCGCCAATACAACCAAACTTCTAATTCAGAACATAACGCTATTTAAAAACTAATAAATTTTCATTTAGAAATTGGGAGGCTTTTGGAAAGCACTCAACCTAAACCAGAGACGAAGAAAATGCTGTACTTTTAGTAAATTATGTCTAGATTGATAACTAATGATAGGAGTCGGTATAAATTTTAAGAATTGAAATTTTCTAATATTTTTATTAACAAAAAGATAAGTTCTCATATTAGAAATATGAAGTGGAAACTTACTTTCAGCAATAAGAGCTATATTTTCAACTTCAAATATTGTGTTTTTTGTTTGTACAGGAAACAGGTTAAGGAAGAAAATCATTTTTCTCTTTGGTGTTGCATTAGTACCAGTTTATCAAATCAAAATATTTCTTAAATAAGAATATTTAAAACTATTACATGTATGTATTTTCCTAAATTTAATTAAAGTTTAAATTAAGATTTCGATATGTAAATTATTTATAAAATATATATTAGTAATATTTCCTTATAGAAATATTATTCATTTAAAAATAACTTTTCATATTCAATGCTATCAAAATATTATAAGTGTATTGCAGAGGATATTTTCTTTTCGTTGAAATTACACTTTAGAGAATATATTTCTCTTTTTTTTCCCTTTCTCATTATTAACCAATAATACGAAAAAGTTATATAATTTCGTTTAAACATAAATGAGTTTTAAGTTTTCTTTAGTATTACAGCCAATATATTACATTCAGAGAAAAATTAATCTAAAGCATTCAAGTAACAGTATGTATTACATATTAATTTAAATCCTTCAAAATTCTAAATAAATATATATAAGAAATAAATTCGAATTTTCAGGACTGTATGTTGAACATTCAAATTTGTGTGTATATGTCTATTTTGTTCCTTGTTTTTAATAATAATTTCTTGATATTCATGTGTAAAATTTACAGAAAATTAATTAATTCACAAAATATATTTTTTGTTCTACTTATGTTCCTATATGTTTTGTTTTGCATTGATACTACACTATTTTATTAACCATCTCATTTCATTATAAACTAACAAAATAAATATTCTGAGGTTTCAAAATATAAAAGGTTTTGGCATTGTGATTAAATTTTGATTAATTAAAAATTTCACTTAAATATTTCTCGCTTATACTATTCGCTAATAAAATTTCTTCCATGATTATTTCAAATTACTTAATTTTCTCTATTATTGTCCAAGTCCAGCATTTTCCCACTTCAAAGTATAATGCCTAACGAATAGAATGGAGAAAGATGATTCCCGTTTCGAAAGAAGAATCCAAAGAATTCTTAGATCATTTTGGAAAGAAATATGCTTCTTCCTTTGTTATTTAGTAAATATGGAATGCTCTCTTTCTGCTTTATATCCACATACAGCCTCGGAGATCTTAGATTGTCTATTTTTATTTCAATAAATCCTTTTAAAGCTGATTGTTTGTATGTTTTATTTTAGTATTGAGATTAGACAGTGTTCGTAATGCTTTGATATAGACCAATACAGAAAAAAAAGATGAACAAAGAAGATGGAAAATTACTTTTTTTGTTTCTGAAGGTTAGAAAAATATTTTCTATCTCGAAAATACAATTTGGGATTTAAAGAATAAACAAAAGAGATCGAAATTTTTGTTTACAGCTTTGACTTTTCTCTTTCTTTTTCGATGTTCAGTATCGCAGATATATATATATATATATATATATATATATATATATATATATATATTTGCGATATTATAACGCGTGAATTATAAACTGCTTTTGAGAATGAAATGCAAATTTAATTTTATAAATTAATAACCTATTAATTGCATCGAAATAACATTGATTCTAAAAGAAGTATAAATATGTCAGTTTTAAGCGAATAGCTATAACATTTTAACATAAAAATATCGTTAATTGATTTAAATAGACAGGTTAAATATTCTTATTCATATGAACCTCCATTTTAGTTAAATGAAGAGCTCAAAGAAATGAGGTGCGTTCCTTTTTCATATATTTATTTGATAAAACTAGAAAATAGAATAATAGTATTCAACATCTGTTTTATAGTTTATGCCTATATCACTAGAAGTAACTTCTGATTTGCTTACAGATTTATAAAGTTATAGCAAATTTCTTTCTGTTAGAAATATATAAAAAAAATAAATTTCGGTATTTTGATGATGTTTAATAAAAACTTTTTATTTAATACCTTCCTTGAATGTTTAAATTTTTGTCGCTTCATATTTATATTATCGCAGTTATTTAAAGTCATATAATAGTGAGTTGTTTGTATTGGCTCGTAGACTATATCTGGACAATCATGCCAAACATTCATTAATTTCAGAAAAAAAGGTAGTTTTGATTTTCAATAAAAGGTTTCTTTTTAGTGCCTTCCTTGAATCCATTTCAATTTTTGTTTTCAAAACAAAGAAAGATTGCTTAGTATCCCGAAGGAGCGTTGCTCGTGCTCACCAATGACAGCGAACCATATTCTGAAAAGAAAGATATCGGTCATTTAAGGATCGTAACTCTCGCACTTGCCCTAAAGAAACACTAAGCGCTTTAAGAGACATTTAAAGACATATAATTGTTTGTTGGTTTTGACAGATTTATCTGTTATGAAAATACATCATTCGAAGGAAATGTAACATTAACATGCTAACTAGACTTTAATTCAAAATGAATTCTTAAGTTATTTTCAAATTCAATAGATAAATATTAATATAGAGGAATGATATAAATATCACTTTTAAATGAAAATAGTGTTATGTTAAGCGAGTAAAAATGTATGTGAAATCGTGCTTTTATATTAAGCGAGTAAATCAAAATTTCCACTGTCTTAAATTTTATGTATCAAGAATTAAATTTCAAAAATATAAAATGAGTTGTATTTATTGACAGTAAAATATTTTGGAAGCTTACGAATATTCATGTTAGACATGATAATCTATAAAGTAACGGTCATTCAGCTCTTATTTTAAATGAAATATACATTATAATTATAAGACTTTGTAAAAGTTGAAGTTGCCTATATTTAGCATTTGAAATGATGTATAACTTATTGCACTTTCATATATTAACTATTTTCCTAAAAAGTAACAACTTCTGCAATGTCAATCAAGAATCTCAAATTGGAGATGTTGAAATTGCTTTTATAGTTTGCTTGATATTGTTATAAGAGCTATTCAATGAGTTGAGATATTTAAAAAAAAAATTTAATTTTTTATTCGTGCCAGTTTCGTAAAGTAAGTTTATGCGAACTGAGAAGGTAAGGTTCCAAAATTTTCATTATAATAATGTCTAGTGATGTATTTTGGGAAATGATTTACGGAACAAATGCATTTTATTAAATTTATCAAAAAAATTCTCACAAATAATTTTTCCAGCAAAATTTACTAAGAAAAATTATAATGGTTTTTTGCCATATTATTTAAAACATGATTATAATGCATTGAATCCGATGATGGGATGTAAAAGGGAATATTTGAGTTAATATTCATTCGAGTATAAAAGTAATAATTTTATAAGGGAAACAGAAAATTGTCTTATAATTATATAGAAAATTGGTCGTTTTATTGGAATAAGAACCATATGTAATTAAGTGCAAATAAACACTCTTTAATTTACAAATACATGTAGATTTGGAATCTAGACAAATTTGTATAGAAGGAAAACTAGGAGGAATAGGATTGATTAGAAAAAGGATCGAAATTATAGATTGATTGATTTTGATTGATTGTGTATTAACGTCGCACTTAGAAGCAACACTTGGCTACAGGCAATGGACCTCGTAATTTTTAACCTCATTCAAGTGATGAGGACGACACCTGAGCTGGAACCTCTTTCTCCTAACTTCAACATCTCGCCAATGGGAGGTTTTGTGACCTCGACAGATTTAGCATGCATCAACTCCGCTATTAAGCAAGTCTTCAGTGGCACCATGATGGAACCCAATACTCAACAGAAACAACGCCATGATTACTTGACTAACGCAGCCAAGTACAGAAAATATAGAAATATCGCTAGGATAATTTGGGAGAGTAACATTTATATTAACGGTTTCGTTCAACTAGGTGAAATTGACTTTGCAAACTGTACTGTGGCTTAAAGAGAGACATCCTAATTATTAGCCCCTATCTCTGAATAATGTTAACCAATGAATAAATTCCCTTTATTCCTAATTTTTGTGACCCTAATGGGAGAACTTAAGATAAGATTTGCAATAAATGCGTTGTTCGATATCATGATCTGAAACTACTCAAGTCGATCCATGTATTTACCACTCGCAACCATGAAGGAAAATACCTTTAATATTCCCGAAAGAACATAGCACTTTATCCTATCCAAGGAAGACATCGAATGTTTGAACTAGATATTATTCCCGGATTGCTCTTAGACAGAAATTTTCAAAATAAGTGTTCCATAGGTTTTAAATACATTTACATCGAATTTATCCTATTCTAAATTTTTAGTTATATTAAACTGAAGACATTGTAATTTGCCAATTTACTTACAAATCTTTGTATGACTAAACATGAAATCAATTATTTTTGCTGTTTGTTTAGGTGGTGAACCTATTGTAGTATATCACGCAATATGATACAACACAGCAAAAAAAAAAAAAAAAAGACACAAGATAATTCTGAAACATAATTTTCATGCTAATTTTTCCTATTATTATTTTTTTCCTATTATTCATATGTAACCTTCGAAAAATAGTTATGGGGAAATTCATGAAAAAGCAAACACATTTTTATGTTCAAAGTTTAACAATCAGTTGCGCTAACCCATATAACTTGCATTTGTTCACTATCATTTACTCAATGATGACAATTTGATGCACATAGTCTGCAGGTAATTAAAAATAATATCTTAAAATTACATTTCTAGCTAGAAAAAGATTTTTTTTTTCTTCCACAAAATGGTTATTCTAGTAACATTGGAACTACCCTGTATTAATGAACATCTTGATATGAAAGAATTGATTTCTATAAAAATGCTCTTTATTTAAAATACCGAAGATTGAAAAAAAAATGGTTGTGCCAAAGATTGATTGATATTGATGTTATAGGATATTGAGTGGTAAAGGTTACTATACCTGCTCATTGAATGGATAAAAACTGATAAAAAAATAGCCTCGTTTCCTTATCAAATACATGCGATTTTAATAACTGTCCGCAAGACCTAAGTAGCCATCAATCAGAAATAATAAAGGTACAATTTCTACGCTATTTTCTCGTCTTTAATGTATTATTATTTTATTTCGATTTTTAATTTTTGGTATATTATTATGTACAATTTGTCAGATGGTGATGTATTTTTAAATAGGGGAGTTTGCTTAGTAAGACAACAATTATAAAACACTTTATTTATATTAGATAGATAACAAATTCTTTGTAATTACAGATTTTGAATAATTTTGAGAACTGCTAATACTGACGAAGAAAATGCATTTATTTGATGAACTAGAATAATTTTAAATAACTGCATTAAAAATGTAAAACCAAATAAGCAAATGAATTGTTAAATCAGTCACCAATTATATATTTTAAATAAAATGTCTTTAGTAGCATTTTTTTTTTAATTTAACAGTACAATGAATATAATATATCTAGATCCTCAACATGTAGCTGTATTGTAGATAACGCAAATTAAACGTCAACAGAAATGTAATATTTAATTAAAATTACTCGTAAAGGCTTTTAAGTATTTTATTTTTAAAATATCTCCGAAGAATATTTATATACAAAATGAATAATCTCAAAGATATAAGAAGAAATTAAACCTCTTAGGAGCAAACAATTCTAAACTCCCTAATATTTAATTGATAATTTATTTTGTTTTAAAAACAAAAAATAGGAATAAACCATATAAAATTCTTAAAAATTAGCCGGCTAAAATCTCTCGACGAGAGTTGAAATTAGGTATTTAAAAGAGGGTCGCCTTCTATGCAAATTATGTGGGTTTAAAATCAAATTTCTTTCTTGAACATTCTACGAAAACAAACAGAACTCTTAAAGGTATTTAATTAAAATTGTCTTCTTTGTTCTCGTTAGTTCAGGAGCGAGGGAAAAGAGTAGAGTGTACAGAAAAAAAAGAATAAAATATCCTATTCTACAAAGAATCCATTTATGATAAAGAAAAATTTCGATTTCTTACGTTAGATACACTTGTTGGAGTTTACTTTCGATAAAAACATTACAAAGATACCTTTTAAATCTCATTTCTTGGCTTTTAAATTTTTTTTTCCAGTTGGAGCTTTTGCATGTATACATTAAAATACAAAGTTTAAAAAGAAGTACTTCCATTAAAATATTTTTCTTAATTGAGCTTCCAAATATTTTTTTTTAAATTTGTATAAACACGCAAATCCCTGTAATAATTATTCCATTAGTTATTCCAGTATCCTATAAAATTTTTAAGTTTTTTCCTATCGGCTATGGCTGTTTTCATTTAATTTCCAGAAAGGCTTAAATTTAATTTTGGATTGATTTTAAATTTTAAAATAAGATCATCAATAGAATAAAAGCTAATAATAGATACTTTTATTGCCAAAGAATGGAATTATTATCAAAAATATGTCATAGATCTAAGTAAAGAAGAGTATTTAAATAATGTAATAATACCTTAGAAAGAAAATAAATTCAAAAGGGATCAGAAAAATGCCATTTTTTGTCAACATATGGAATTCTTTGTCTGAATTCCATAACAGTTTCGTTTTGATGGAGATGGAGATAACATTTTTTTTTTTTTTTGCTTATTCTTTTACTACACAATATTATTTCGAAACAGTTTATGTAGTTTGGAACTTCTCGTCCGAATTAGATAGCAAATAACTTGGGTCGAAAAATCTATTCAGCAAAGCGCATAAACGACATACATATTTTGAAAGTTTAGAATGTCTGCATGCAATATTAAAAGTAAACCAAACATTTTACTCGAAATTCTTTATTCTGTTACATTTATATATTTTTGCATATATGCATGAGAAAAGAATGGTACTTATATTGAAAACATTTTTTGCCCCAGCGAAATATGAAATGGAGTCGTATATATATATATATAGAAAGAGAGAGAGAGAGAGAGAGAGAGTTATACAATATTGAAAACACGTAACAAAGTTATTTACATAAAATATTGAAGATGGATTTATATTACTAACCTTAATAAAAATACTTTGCTATATATATAAACTATTTTAGTGAGTTACAAGTTTTACATTCAAAGTTTTTTACGATGCATTTGATATTAGTTTACTTCATGATTATTCTTATAATATTTTGTAATACAATTGTATACAGATATTTTTCAAAACTACATTGCTCGGAAATTACGATATTGGAAATATGTGGATGGGATTTGGCAATATTTTCTACTCTATTAAATAAATATTTCTTATATACTGAAGTGCAAAAGTTATTCACACTAAATTTCTTCAACATAACTTTTATCAATTATAAAGGTATGTGAAATTAAATATGGTATTTTAAACATTACTGTTCTCATTTTTAGAGAAAATAAATCATTACTGAAACTATTGAATAAAATAGATTTTCTCAAAAACCGCACTTTATCCTATTCTATACATGAAAAACAATGACATGGGGAATCTTACTGGATTACAATGAAGCATTTTTTTACGTTTAACCAGAATTATCGTAAATAATCTGTAAATAATATTAAATGAAAGCTATTATTTTGTTTCAAAACTTATTCCTTTCTATATACTTCTGTTTTTCGACTCATGAAATTCTTTTGAATTATTGAATTTTCTGCAGTAAATCAATTTTTCGATGTTTTAAGAAAAAAAAAGAAAGGATTCACATTTTTCCTATTCAATCATTTTTATTCAATAACGTGCAGTTATTGACCATTATGTAGTTCCACATCTCAAAAATTTCAAATAAAAACCTTTTCTAAATCACACATCCATAATGTTTCTGATTTATTCAATAGAGTTTTTATCTGGCATCAAATCACATGAATGAAAATGTTACACAGTTATTACAAATATAAGTAGTCTTCAACTCGATGCTGATTGCTGCATCCCCCCGTATCATTATTAATGGTTGAATACATTCGTAGGGAAATTATACAAGGTATGATGAAGTCAGTTTCCTAAGAAATCTAAACTAGTGACATATCAATAGCTATGGGGCAAAATCTAGGAATTTTCTTAAATTTTTTAATGATATTGTTGTTCCATGCTTATACAGGACATATTAAAATTCAATATTCATATATAATGCATTGTAATTAACCTATCTTAAACCATATATATTTCGGTGAATTAACTGTATATTTTCTCCAAAAATAGTTTGTTAGTGGAAATATATTATATATTTGTTTAAATAAATTGTTTGCTATAACTATTTCCTTAATTGATTTGAAAAACTGAATTGTTACAAATAAGAATTTCATAGTTCAAGTTTTGACTTGGATTTTGCAATATGACTGAAAATGTAGATATTGATACATTGTAACTTCTTGCAAACTTTTCTATCTATATGATCGTATTTATGTAAATAAAGGATTAAAAACACAAGTTTTAAAGTATTATTTAAATGGGTGCTCCTTATTGCTATTTTCTGTAATGTGAGCTCAACTACAGAAACAGTTAGGTCTGATGTTCTCTTCTTATCCAATTTAACGGCCACCTCATTAAAAAATAAGTCAACAGGAGTAGGAATCCGCAAGAGAAAAATATAGTGGGCAGACAAATGCTTATGCTTTATGCTAATGATAATATTAATACTGGTTTTCCAAGGTGAACACGTGCTATTCTTAAACATATCTCATCTGAAAATAAAGCTTTAGTAAATAATACTAATCAGGGTTACAATAAGTTTTCTACTATTGTAAAATATTCTTTTTTCAAACGATATCTCATTATGAATAATAAATGATTTGTGAAAAAATATGCTATATATTGATAAAAATCCTTAAATTTGTGAACAACCCAAGAAAAGTCGAAACTTGATATTATACCTCACACTTAAAGTTTACTTATCACTTCATGTGATGCTTTTGCAACTGCACATAGCTACGGGTAGCAAAATATAAAATAAACCTAAGCAGTTATCAATCATTAGAAAAAATATTTATGTACTACTTTTCAGTCTTTTAATGTCTTTTTTTTTTGTACGGAATTTAGCATTTTTCAATGATTCTTTGTTTTGAATACTTTGTTTTGACTTAAAATAATTTTTCATGCACTAAAAATTCTCTTTGTGACTTTTATTGTGTTTGAAAATCATTATATAAAAAACTCTATTTAATCTGGCACATTCAGTGCCAAATTAAATATAAAAGTGTCAATATAGTTTAAATGGGGACGTCAAAGATTCTGAGATTATAATTGTTTATTAACGTAGCCACTGAGAAGCCACACCAGAGCTATTGGTAAAGAACCTCGTAATATTGAACCTTGGTCAAGTATCGAGGACGACACCTGAGCTGGCACATCCCTCTTCAAACATTCTGTCTCGCCAAAAAGTAACTAGGACTTGGGACCTCGACCAGATTCAAAGTGCATAGCTGGTCTTAATTGGTATCAGGGCTCGAACTCAGGACTTGATGAAATCAACGCAGGCTGCGATGCCGCGATCATGATATACCAAAGAAAAATCACCAAAAAAACAATTTAATCGATGAAAGACTTATTGTGCTTACGCATATTCTGAACCTTGATTATACGAATATCCAACAACGAATTTCGTCATTCTAGCAATTACAAAGTTAAGTTCAAACGCAGAACATTAATTTAAATGAATATTCGTGAATTAAATGAATATTAATTTAAATGAATAAAATCGCAGTTTTATTACTTCTACTAGTTTTTTCAGCTCTTGAAGGATACTTGTGGGCCTTGCAAACATTGTACAATACAGTACACTGTATACGCCTCAGTATACAATACAGTATACTGTATACGCCTCAG
>BMAW01041155.1:311859-331946 GCA_019974015.1 Nephila pilipes | reverse complement strand
TGTATACGCCTCAGTATACAATACAGTATACTGTATACGCCTCAGTACACAATACGCTGTATATGCTGCATAAGCTTCATCTAAGTATACAGAAAGGTATACCTTTTTTCAGTCACACTTAGTCTTCATTACACAGAAGGGGAAATAACGGTTCCAGAAACATAGCAATAAAATAAAAACTGAAATAATATTTTGAAGCACTTGCCGAAAACATTTGGCTTGGTCTCTTCTTGATATTTTGAGCGTGGATGACATGCGAAATTAAAATACGTGAATTCAATTGAAGAATATATATTAAATAAAAATATCAAAAAACCATTGATTTCTTTCTCAAGTAATAAGAAGGTGTTTTCAAAATAACTTTTGTACTTGAAATTCAATCTTCAAAATAAATTGATTAATCGTTTATTAACTCCTCTCTGAAAGGCAACACACGATGATTTTAAATATAAAAAAAAACTACGATAAAATTTTAAGATTTTAAGATAAAAAAAAACCATAATTTAAATGCCTCATTAATTGCATTTTAATTCGAAATCAAGTGAAAGAAATGCCATCAGATTTCCTTCAATAAATTATCGCGAATATGTCCTTATGCTAATTAAAATAAATAACTCATTTTTATTATTTCGGTAATTATTAAAACTAAAATATTATTTCTTGTTTGCAAATTAAAATTAACGTATAGGAAAAAAAAATCAATTGTATGCTACTCAAAGTTAAGAATCTTATCTGAAATTATTTATAAACTTAGAACGGAAAATCAATGCATTTCAGTGTTATAAAATCGATTCAAACGGATGTACTTAGAAACTAATTTTGATAAGTAATCGAATTTTCATCCTTTACTCAATCTTTCTAGAAGAATTTTTACATAGTATCACATTGAAGTAATATTTCATCACTTTCGTTGCAATCTTTTAAAACGTTTATGTAAGAATTCTTATCACAGAATGTACCTAATTCTTTATAATTTTGTCGATGTATTCAGATGATATTAAATAATCCATCATATTCCAGAAATGTAGTGTGATAGCGAAGTTGTTTTTGAAAACGACAAAAAGTGTACTAAAGTGTAAAGGTATCTTATATGAGAGAAAAATACCAAAAGTTATAACGAGTATTCGAGTGAGCGAATATTCGTGATTATGGACAAGAACCAAATCTAGCTATAATGCGCCAAACGTTTGTTTAAACTATAGTCTAAACTAGAAGAAAAGGAAGAAAAACCGTAATTTATTCATATTTTCCATTTTTCTTCCTTTCCCCCCCCTTTTTCTTCTTATCAAAGAAGAAAAAGGGAAAAAAAGAAGAAAATGGGAAAAAAAATTGATTGACAGGAGAGTTTAAATTAAAGAAGGGTCGCTAGGGAATCCCGGGGGTGCGTCGCCCTTATTTACTAAAGACAGTAAGCCCATGGGAAAGAAAAAGATTACTAGGGTGCCTAAAGGTCATGATATCCGTACTTACCTAAGATAAGCTCTGAATGGGAAGAAAAGTGTAAAAAACTATTGAACAAAATTTAAAAATGAAAAGTCAATCCCAAGAAAATAATATGAATACATCATGGGTTTGCATCCAGAAAAGTATATAATCTCATTTTTTTTAAAAGAAATTGCCTTTATTTATTTTTTTTTACTTGATGTGCTTTTAAGTAAAAACATTTCAAGAAATATGCATAAATATATAACATATAGTCATATGATGTAATAATAATCAAATATGGTCTAATAATATAGTATTTAGAAAAAGCTGAACATTTAGAAGAAGGTTTTTAATGGTTATAATCACAATATAGCACGAAATAATTAGCTACGGCTCGAATAAAATTAATCCTGCTTGTGCTGAAAAAATGACTTTCATATGTTTCGTCCTCCACATCCATAAAAATATTTTTGAATTACATTAAACTACTATTTAAAGTGGCATACAATCCCCTTAATAACGTATCTAATCAGAATTAACTGATTATTATATAAAACTCTGAGTAATATGATATTCATAAAAGAGTCTTGAATACTTTTGTTAAACAAAAGATGTGCGTCATTACAGTACTAGTGTACAGAAAAGTATGTTCTTTTTTATTACGAATAATGGAGAATCTTTATATGAGTATTAACGTTCTTCTAATTCAAACTTGCTGCAAGCTTTATATATATAAACTGAAGTTACCAACCAAGCCCACCAAATTAGAATGAATTCAGATATTAGTAAATAAAAATAATTTTGCATGCATTTAATTATTTGAATTATTTGAATTTACTAAAGGAAATATAATTCAGAAATCCTTGTAGGTTGTCTTATTTTTGAGGAATATTTTATCGCATCAATTTCAGAATATTTTTTAAAGTTTACTTGGGTTGTTGGAGCAAAATTTATGAATTAATTTTTTATAATTACTTATGCGATTAATTTCATTTATTTTATTTAAAAATATTTATCAAGAAATTTACAAAATACTAAAATGACATTTTTTTGCCTTGCCAATAAATATCTGTATATCTTGTTAATACAGGAAGTGGATAATAAATATAGAAGAATATTTTTATTGAATATTCTTTGCTCTCCAGTTAATTGGAACGTGATTTTTGATGATTAACTTAACATATGGTTTTTTGGTTAAATCAGTTTAAAAGTCTTTTATAGAAGCACGTAGAAAAAACACAAGGAACGATTAATTTTGATCCTTGAATCTCCAAGTTAATCCTTTGCCCTGAATAAATTTTGAAAAGTAATTACTGGTATTAGAAATATCTTTTTCAAAAACGAATTGAATTATTTTATTAATTACCTCTTGACATTCTATCCATAGTTCCTTTTTATATGATTCTAATTCTTTTAAGACACCATGAATTATTGCTAAGATGCATCGCTGTTTTTATATTCTAAAGTTCAGTTGAAATTAAAAATACACAATGGTAAATTTATATCGGATTTTATTTATTATTATTATACAGATAAAATGAAAAGATATAAGAAATACTCTACAAGAATGAATTTCTTAGTAAACGCAAGTAATCTTAAAGTTTTCATTGTTATATTTTTTAGATAAATTTTATAGCCTGCTTTAGATTCAGCAAAATGTAATGAAATGAGAAAGGATAGAAGTATTCTAAATAGTTGGCTTTTATAAGAAAACCCCGTTTACTTAGTTCTAAACTGCATTTTGCACAAATAAGTTTTTCTGTTTAATAAAAATTGATACCTGTTTGTTGCTAATCTTTTATCAGTTGGAATATGTAGGGGTAATATATAACCTTCCGTTAATGTGAGTTTTGTATTTCGCTTCCTTCTCAGTCAGGAAACTTAGGTTAATTTCCGAGTAGTGGGCATAGTTAGTATCTTCTCTGACTAGTTGTCGAATTATTTTTAATTTACTTTAAATACATAGCGCACTGAAAGTACTTTTTTTATCATTTTAGTGGCTAATTAAAGCTTTACTGTTATTACGTAAATATAGCGCATTATTTTTAATTGTAACACTTGGGCATTAAGCATGCTATTGACATGCTATATCTCCCTTTATCACTAAGATTTAAAAAAAAAATTCCTGCTCATCATTTGTTTCCAGCACAGTAATGTCTATGCAAAGGTTTCTGAAATAAGAGGAAGTATCGGAATTATAAAATAGTTTAGATTCAGATGAGAGCAATGTTGAAACTGCTTTGCTACCACCATACAGTTACTAACCGACGAAAAAAAAATTATAGTTAGAGACAAATTCAAGCTCAAAACGTAGATAAGCTCTGGTGTTTCGACAACAAAGCGCAGACAAAGGGCTAAGAAACACCGTTCTTCTAGGGTAAAGATGGAATAACACAATATACAAAATGGAAAACAAAGGCTGATACAACTGCAAATAACTTAATCAGGCAGATGGAACCTATATTGAAAACAACAAACCCCTGGGGAATTTTTTCAACAGTTTAATTGTAATGAAATATAAGATGATATAGTAAAAGAAATTATGCGATATGCATCACACAAGTGCAAAAAATGAACATGATTTCTTGACATCAGCTTACAAAATAAGTGTTTTTTTAAGAATTTTACTTATATCTAGTTATTATTGAAATACATGTAAACGTGACTGCAGTTCAGATGCTGAAAACCTTGGAATTACCGTGGTGAAAAATAATATCCCACGAAATCATTTTAAAAAAATGAAGTGTTATTTACACAATTGTGGACAATAGAACAGTTAAGCCAACATACCGAGGATCGACGTTTCAAGGTAAAACCTCTGTTTGCCATGTTGAATAACAATTTTATGAGGTTCGGAAACTTCTAAGGAAATTTATGCATTGATAAATGATACACAATGATAGGAATAGTCTGAAACAGTTTATCCTAGGAAAACCAATAAATAATCATAAATTAACACAAATCTAATAATGTTATATTTTCACATAAAACCCTGTGTTGGGACTCGCTTTATCTTGCAAAGCTAGAATATTGTCCATTAAGTGACAGAAATAACACTTGAAATGTTATTCAAAATCGTCTTAGTTTTTTTAAATGAATCTTAAAATAGAACAACATATAAATGCTCATTTTCCAGAGGAAAGAATAGCAATAATCCCTCCATTTGCCAATACCGGTTTCAGCCTATGTCATTCATTTCATTTAAATTTTGAAAATTAAGGGAAAGGTACTTGCAACAAATTTTGTGTAATTGTGTTTGTTTTTCCACTCCCATGCAATGTATTTCGAAATCTTTTCCTATCTGTTACCGGTGGCTTTAATTTGTCTATCTTGACTTTGGCTTCACAATATTTTCAGATAATGTTACCAATTTCGTTGGAGCTAATTCAGAATTGAAAATACTACGTAAACCTTTTAAAAAACATGCTCCTGCATTACCTTCTTATTCAGTTTCTAATAAATTTCTTGTATCCTTATCTTTATTCGTTAAATTGTATATTTATGTATGTAATATTCATTTGAACTTTAGATTAGGTAAAATTTTAATTTTTTTTTTTAACTGTAGACTACTATTATGTAAATCTCTATACATATAATAATTGTTTTAATTACAGCGCAATTATATTTTTTAAAATCCAAGTGAGATTTCAGAATCTAGACGATATGTTGACGCCAGTCATAATTCATTTTGCACCTTATAATTAAACAATAACTTTCTAGCTTACCAATCACTCTTGAAGAGTGAGCCATTTCTCAAATACTGAAGGTTCTAACTCTCTTTACTATACATAGGAATCTCTTTTAACCGAATTTAATTAAAGATGATCAGCCACTGCAAGTCACTCCTAATACTGATATACAATTATATATCGACTATTCACAATCAACTATCCACCTTCACTTTCAATTTTCTAGGTTATATATCTCAACATTCTCAAATCTACTCGTTACATTTCTTACCTACATCTAATCATGTTTCATTTGCTTGGAAGGGAGTTGGAAATTTAAATATAAATTCAACACCAATGGCTTTAGTGTCACTTATTTGACCGTAAATGTATGTTTCAGAAAAAGAAGAATAATCCATTTACTTTCGTTGTTGTAACGAGCGTCAATCAAAAGCACAATATTGAAAATTTCGTACAACAAAAATGAACTTTTTTGAACAAAAAAAATTTTTTTTCCACATTTTAAACACTTTGCTATTGACCAGGGATTAGAAGGTTTAAGCAAACGTTCTAAATAATTATCGATATTGAACCTGATAAGGCCGGGTTCAAGAAATTTGAATTTAATTTATCCCAAAATGACCGTTAATTTGCAAAACTCTTATTAATGGGTTATTAATTTCATAACATATAGCAATGATTTATACTAAAAATATTTATATCTGATGACTCGCTATAATTTCAACTTTAATAAGGATTTATTACCTTCTCTGACATTATATGCTTACATAGAAGTCAGCTTAAGTCACTTTCTACAATAAGGAAATAAGTTTATTACCAGCGAACTATAACTAAATTGTTCTGAATGATATCAATAACTATAAATTTGTAGTATATTAACTATTTTAAATGACGCTGATCATCCAGCCCTTAATCAGATTTACAAACCGAAGAGGAAAATTTAACGTTAAATTTACACGAATTAAAGCAATACAAATACAGAAAAATATAAGCAGATCTCAAGTGTAAGCTATATCTGAAAATTGAAAAAAAAATGTTTGACAGACTGTTTATTAGCGGACTCAGAATTATAATACGAGTACACACTTTTGGCGACGGACCTCGTATTTTTGAGCCATGGTTAAGTGACGAGAACAAAACCTGACCTGGCACTCCTCACTCCAAACTTCCAACCACTCCATCGGAAAAACGATTGCATAAGTACGAATAATTTAAGTAATATTTACTAAGAAGTATTAATTGTAATTTTTTTTTGTTTTTGTTTTTGCTGTTACCTTAAAAAGGAATAAAAATAATTATAAAAATGAAAGAAATGTGTTTATTGAAATGAAACCTTATTCAGAAATACACATTCTCCAGTCCAAGAAATAACAAATGGTGAACCAAACTCCATTTTTTATTCTGGAAAAATGATTCTGGTTTGATATTTTATTCTGACTTAACTATCCTATAGGCATCCTATTTATCACTCTACCCCACTTTAGTTTCAATAAATCTGTCATTTTAGGGTTAAAAAATATGTTGCATAATTTTTCTCCCATACGTTTATGCCAAATAAATTTTGATCTTTCTTTGTTTCAATTAACATTGTAACACACAGTTACATCACGTATGAATGTTTCAAAATTTCAAAGGAACGTTTTGATAAAAAAAGATAACGGTTTATTCGAAAACATGTAGATTTTTAGAAATCTTGCAGATCATATATCAGTGTGTCTCAAAATCGGGTTTCATGTTCTTCCACATTAAACGCACCTGATATATTTTAAAATCTCTTTTTACATACATAGGGGGAAAAAACATTTTTCAATTGTATTACATTTATATTATAAAACATTTTTCAAAAGTATAAGATATTAGGCGATTGATAACAAAATTAACTTTTACGCTATTTAAAAATACTAGTTTTATGCTTAGAAAGGGGATTTTATTATCACTTGTAGCAGTACAATTAGATAAAAAAAAAGAATAATGTAATATATTACGATGTTTTTTTACATTATGAATTTATATTAAAATAAAAGTATGTGCGCAATAGCTTTATTATATGCTGCAAATTATAAAGTATTGAGAGAGCTTTGCTCTCAAAATATCCTATTATAACTTCCATAACAATCCTGAGCTTAACCTAAAGCTACAAACAATACCATTGGAAGACTAATTTAAGTTTCTTAGAGAGAGAGAGAGTAGTTTCCTCTGCACTGTGCTTTAGTTAGTAATATTGGATTGCTCCCACAAACATTTCGGATTGGATTTCTTGTCTCAGACGTCTACTTCTCTGACTTCTAACTATCAGAAATGACTTTCGTTGGATAGAGTCTAATCTTAAGATCAATGTGGATTTTTTTAAAGATAAGAAATCCGACATGTTACATATGTATTCGTAATGATTGTTATAAATATATTTCAATCATTATATTTTATAATACTCGTAATCAATATTTATGCATATTTAAAATGTAATATTGGAATTATATATAAATATATATATATGTGTGTGTGTGTGTGTGTGTCTTTTTTGTCAAAAATAAGTACGCAGTAAGCTGCATTTCCCAAAAGGATATATTGAAGAAAGGGAAACATAGAACCTAAATTGTAATTTTTTTTTTGTTTTGAAATATTGTTTTTTAAAAAAAGGATAGTTTCGAAATACTGACATTAGTATGTTAATTTTAAGGTTTATTTTCGTTCAATTTAAAATATTTTTTGCTAAAATTATACATATTAAGCTAGTGATGAAGGTGACATTTGAAATGACAATCTTTTCAAATTTTCTTATTCCTCCATCCACGCTAAAGTTTTGAGATTCTTATACTTAGCGCATATATTTATCTATAAACGGAAAGTTTAAAGAAACCAGTCCGTATGAAACCCTTTTGTACTTAAAATTGATTGGTTGGTTGTTTATTGGCATCTCAAAATCAGAAGGAATACGAGGGCTATATTGGAGAAAGGTATAATTTTGAACCACTTTCAAATGACGAGAAGGACATCTTAGAAGAACCCAACTCTTCTGTATTATACATAATGCTAATGAGGGCATATTTATTCTGAAAGATTTAACCTGCATAAGATCCGCTATACGGCGGTACTTAAGTGGAAAGATTGGAAGCCATGATTTAAGTGAAAAATCATCGCCTTCATTATTGTGAATACAATATTTTTTTCTTGGTAAACTAAAAAAGACATAGCTTTTAACAAATAACAAAAAAAAATATTTGTACTACGCTATCTATCTCCGCTCCAACCTCTTTCTCGTGAGTATATGTTCCTTCTTATTATATTACCTTGGCAACCTTTTTCTCGATAAAGAGAAAAAGCCGCCACAATACGCTCCCCCCCCCCCCAGCAAGCGCCAGATATTTTCATAACTTTGATCATTCGGCTACTACTGCTGCTCTATAATAAAATTTTCAATTGACTGACCTGGTTAATTGGTCCTCGATTTTGAATTAGAATTGCATTAGATTTTGTTTATTGAACGTTTTATTATTAAATGTTTCTGCACAAGTCCCGTTAAACACTTCCAATACGCCTCATAATTTTCAACCATGATTAAGCCGATAAGGTCAACATCAGAGCTAGCACTCTATTTTCTCTATCTATGCCACATCTATGTGAACACTTTGAACATTCCTCTAAGGTTGCTTAATCCATTGGCGACGACATACTTTACATAAATTCCTTTATTCAGCTCTTAGCTTAATACCTTTCTTAAATTCGGTTGATTTTATAGCACATAAAATCAGCATACAGCGGTATACCACCGATTGCGCACGAATTTCATATGTCTCGTATCACCGGTGGTATGCGTCATAGCAATTGTATTGAGGATCCTTTGTCAACTTTAATCTGATACATCGGATTGAGTCAAGATTTAAATAGGCACCTCATTCTCAAACTTTTAATACGATTATTCGGATTTAAAATATCTGAGATGTACAAAAGCATTCAAGAAGCATACATTTAAAATATTATAACAAACTCTTTCCTTTTTCAACAAATGCTTACGAGAACAGATATAAAGTAAGAAAAACTGAAACATTTTCATTTTTATAGTATAATAAATGCTTTACACGACTTTCTCGAATCACGCGGACAATGCACAGACAAGTCCCATTCAACATTCCTGTCATTAACTCGTGGTCGCAAGATTGCGGCCGGCGTTGATTTCTTTGAGTCGTGAGTTTTTATAATGGTATTCTTCTGATGCCAATAACAGTTCTCTGTATACCTGGACTGATGCACAATAAATCTGTCAAGGATCGAAAAAATCTCTTTGGCAAAGAGTGGAAGTTTGGAGAGGGAGATGCCAACACAGGTATCATATTCATCGCTTGACCGATGCTCAGAATCACAATAGCCGTCGCCAATAATCCTCGTATTGTTTCAAAGTGCGTGTGAATCTATCTCGTGACTTCGTTCTTTTGCCTTCAGAAAGACATCCTGGGGGCTGCAAGCTTTTATTGTTCTATATACCTTAAAACGAATCAATCAAAGACACTCGGTTTCTTCAAATTGGTGATACCACTTACGAATGCTTTTGTCATAAGTACTGTCTCTTCTAAAAGTCAACGAAGTGCACATTAGGTTAAAATTAAAGATTTTGCTTCCTTATGGATTCTTTAATATCACAGATATTTCTGAATTCAAAACGTCTTTCATTGCTAAGAAAACATTTTTATTATTTTGAAATAGCAACGTTACAACAACTTCCGCAGTGTCTTCTTCCAGTGTCAACTTCCGCAGCCTAGGAAAATTTGAAAATATTTGAAATTTTTCATTTAAAACCGTTCTGGTAAGTACCGGACAGAATATTCAGATGTAAGACCCAAGATTTGTTTTGTTCAGCCCCTTTATTTCAAATTCGGCCGTGGAAAAATATTTTTGTTCATTTCTTTCAATTTTGGTATGTTAGGTATATAAATTGTAACTATGACTTTTATTAAAGGCTTCCCACGATCGATTTTGTGCGATAATTTCTAATTTGTTGTACAAGTAATTAGACAAAGAGCAAAATATAAATTTAGTAAATACAGCCAAACGTTATTCCTATAAAATACAAATAATTCTTATTTCAATCCCATTAGCTTGGAAGATATATATCCGACAGGAAAATGCAAGTTTTATTCAAAATCGATTATAATCCCAATAAATAAAAAAATTGTTAGAATCAAACACTTGATAGGGAACACTTGTATTTTTGATAAAAGATATAAAATACTATATCACATAAAATTTAATTTTGAATATTTTATATACATAATGAAAACTATATACTTACTACATTTTCTTTCAAAAACATAATTATTATAAATAAGAACTGGACCATAATTGACGTATCCAGTACCATTTCAATGCATTCAGTTTGAAAAAAAAATGGCGTTATTTTTCTCACAGATTCTTTCAAATTATTGTTGTAATACACTTATTTTATGTCTCTATACACTTAAAAGAGTTTCATTCTTAATTCACTTGAAGTTTTAAAAGTGAATAGCAAATTTGTATTTATGTACGTTTTGTATGATACAGATATATGTAATAAATAATTACGATTATAATACACACTGTAAGTAATAGCTTCATTAGCATAAAAACGTGTTTACGAAAGTGGAAAAAGAAATTTACTGTTCCAAAGAGTTTTATCGAGTAAAAATGCCAGATATGCGTGCAAATTGGAACTAATAAGATTTGCATACTTTTAGCATAACTTAACACATTTATGAGTAAATGCTTTCAGCATGTATAACGATTGAATGAGCGACAAATATTTCCACTTTGATATAATACCTTTTTATTCATGTTAATAAATATATCCTAGTTGCAGTCAAAGAGTAGAATTAATGTAATGTGAAAATTATTGTACCGAAAATGGAGTCTCATAAATCAGATTAGCATTGTATTAACCTTCAATTTTTGGATACCATATATTTTACATTTTTCTGCTGAATTTGTTCCATTATTTTTTGAAAATAGTTAGCGAAAATAAAAAAAAAAGGTTGGTAATTTTTAATACATCAAGCGTAAAATTTGATTGTTAATATACAATAGGTGTTCTGTAGTGCATTATGATTCATGGAATATGTTATTTTCACAGAGGTACTTGCATTAAAGCTGAGTATTGCTTTTGAAACATTTTTCTATTGTTTTTAATATTATTCGTAATTTTATTCTGTTAGGTAGAATTCAAAATTCAACACCGGTGATCAAAACTGAATCGTCGAGTCTTAAATTATTCTTTGTTTAGTTAATAATAAGATATTTAACAATAAACCTGATTTTATTTAGATTAAATTAATATTTACAGCTTCTAACGATGGATATCTTTGTCCTAAATCTTGTTCTGGTAATTGGAATAACTCTTCGCACAGATATATAACACTCCTAATTACCACACCCCATCATTTGATAATTTCAAGCTACATTTCTATGTGAGTGGTTGAAAAAGAACATATTTCTTTTGTGACAAATGGCGTTTCTGAGGCATGTTGGAGTTACCATTGTGCATAGCCATATGCTGAATTTTACTAATTGACAAATAATTTTGACATTGATTCATTGGTTACTTTTAAGTCGACAGCTACTTGTTGCTAAATCAAAATTTGATCGCTGTGGCATGCGGTTGCCGTTATTTTGCATCCAGTTGTCACAGACTATTTAAACCTAAATATGCCATTATACATTGGAAACTAATCAACAATCATAAAATAGGTTATTTCCGGTGAATCTTATCCAAACGAGGTGAAGACGGTCTCATCGGCAAGAAAAGCTTAGGTGACGACTGGCAGGATGCAAAGAGGGCGTCATACTAATGGATTTCTTAGAAAAAGGAAAATAATAAAGAATAAATAGACAGTACTATAGTGAAATAACCCTCCCCCCCCCTTATTCCTCCTTCTCAACATAAATACTTTCTGAACCACCCTCATAAATACAAAATTTTACTATTTCGTTTAATTGTTACTTTTGTGGGATCAGGGCTCGAACACGAAACTCAAAAGGAGTATTTGTGATCACGAATCTAAGAATTTGACTGATTCTTCATTGACATCACCTTTAGAAGCAACATCAGGGCTATTAGTGACAGATTTCAAACATTGAACTTCGGTCATATAACGTAGAATCTCCTACACTGGAATCCCGTTTCCAAACTTTCACACCACACCAATGGGAGGATTTGGAGCCCTGATCAGTCCCGCGGATCTTTAAGTACATTACGACTCGATGGAAACAGTTTCGGCCGCGAGTTTGTAACCATAATACTATTTTACCGTATTATTTTTTTTTTCTCCATTTTGTGAAATTTTCAATGCGAAAAACAAGATATTTTTCACTTTATAATGTTTATATTTATAAATGTATATTTTAATAACAAATAAGTAGACATAGAGATTATTTTATGTAGATTAACTATATGATATACTTATACTGTACCATTTTGTTTACCACAAATAATTTAAGTCTTTTTATAATACAAATAGCCCCATGAATCTGCTATAAAAGTGATGATATTTTCAACAAAATTGATACTCTTTGCAAATAAAATAAATGTAATAATGATCGCTCTCATTTTCATTTTGAAAAATGTTAATAAAGGTCACATATCTTTTAGCCAATCATGTAAATTTTCATTCACTGCTTTTGTATGTTTAATATAACGTTACAAAAGTTTATTTTGAAATATTATTAAATTATTATCATTCTTCCTTTCAAGCATGTTTCACTCTTGCATACGAAGCTTAAATTTAATAAATTGCAAGAGAAATTTCCGTAGAGACTTTCAATGTAGAACCCTTGCTCTTTTGAGAACCTGGTTTCAATTAAGTTTTGGAAATTTTTCGTTAATAAATATTTTCCAAAAGATTTACAAGGAGATGCTATCTTGTATCACATCCTTTTTAAAATTTATGCATTTTAAATTTCTGTTTGTTTATTATAAATGTTCACTATTTTACGAGCCAGGATAAGAGAACAGATAATCTATTAGCTTATGAAAGATTTGATTAATATTAGATAAGAAGACCTAGAAAATTTTATTCAAAGTTAAAATCAAAGGTTTAAATCTTAAGTTTTATACCTTTCTTACATTAAAAGAAAGTACAGCATGATTAAGAAAGCTTTAAGTTTCATATACTGTTATGTAGATTTATATGTGTTTGCAGTTATTTGTTTATATGATTCTAAATACTGTAACTTAAAAAAGTATTGTTTGTACTCGTGTAATTTGCATTTTTTCAGTTTTCATGTTGCTTATTTTAAATACAGTCTCCATTCAAATTTTTATTGTTCTGATATTTAATTACCTATCTTTGAAGAATAACAAAATTAAACTTTCATTTATCAAAAATAGCAGTGATTTAATGCAAAAGACATATTTTTAAAATCTATCACAACCATTTTAATCATTTACTCCGCTAACTAATTAAAAATAAGACATATTCCTAGATTGAATGTAACTACAGTATCCTAGTTGTCATGGTCACGAAATCTAGGGTCTTAAGCCTTAACTCGTGGTTTCGAGCCTTGAAGTCACCAAAGAACTGCCGTGTAGCCGGAGCTGGTGCACATTAAATCTCGTAACTCAAAGTCCTCCCTTCGGCGTGATGTGGAAGTTAGGAGAGAGAGGTGCCAGCTGAAGTATCGTCCTCGACATTTGACCAAGGCTCAGAATTCTGAGGTCCATTGTTAATTGCCCTTGTCTTGCTTCGAGTATGACGTGAATAAAATCAATAAATTCAGATTAAATGTAATTAAAATGCTTTATACTATTTTTTATAAGAATTTTCAGACTAATTAGTAAACATAAACTGCAATGTTTTAGAGAGATCCAAAAAGTAATGAGTGAGTATGTGAAGGAACAATGGTGAAGTTTAATAGCGCATCAGCCAAATATAGCTGCACTGCACCATACAAGATAGATCTGTGATCTAGGCATTTAAAAAAAAATGGACATAAAGATAAAAATTAGTTGAGAAGAAAAATGATCGAAAGAGCACTTGGGTAGTAACGAAGAGCGTCACCCTTGTTTACCAAAGACAGTAAACCCCATAGGAAAGGAAGAATATAACTAGGGGGCCTCGAATGAGTGATGCCCATGCTTACTGAAATTCGCTTCTAAGGGTGAATAATAAAGAGATAACTCACAATGCAGTATTCTTTACTGATTATTTTCCCCTTTTTTGAAGTCTATGAATATAACGCCATTCTTTCTCCAAAAGTTCGACTCCATAACTTTTCCGGCCGATGAGACAGTCTTCGATTTCTTTGGTGCAGATTCACCGGAAGTAACTCATTGTTTCCATCGTAGCTAGAGTAAATGTGAATATTGATAAATCAAGGTCTCATCGTTGAAGACAAATTAATGCGATACCAATCAAATTTATATTCGTCAGCCAATAGTTCCAAAATGAAAACTAATATTTAAATCAGGGTGAAATTTGTTCTGGCGCCCTTTAACCGATGGCAGTGCAGATTGGTAACATGAACATGCCTTGGCAATACTAACTGTCATTTTTTGAATCACCATCATAATCACGTATACTAGAATGAAATTTTCTAGCACAAAAAACCTCGATAAGATAGATAACCCTGGTTGGGTTTGAGCAAAGAACTTTCTTTTTTAAATTTAAAAAGTAAACTGCAAATTTTTATAATAACATTTATTTCAACCACATATGTAGGAAAATTATTTTATTTATTGAATTTTTCTAACGGCAGCGAATATATGAAAGTAAAGTGGCTCAGCGGAGAGGTGAATTTATAAATAATATATCTAAATTCATCAAAATCTTAGTTACATTTCTTATGACCAGTAGCAAATGGTATACGATGGAACATTGTCTAAATGAAAAACTCAATAAAACAACTTTGCGCTTCCTTCCATTGTTGATAAAATAAAAGTCTTTTTCTTCTGTAAATGTGATTCATACTCGATTTGCTTAAAAGAAAATGATTTTCTATAAGTAAGTTTTAATATATTTTGTCCCATGTTTGGATATTCGATATCCCGGACCGACGTTGTTCCTAAATAATTTAGTTTAACGAGGTTTTATTGCATTTATATATCCTGAATATTAAGCGAAAATTTCATTTAATTAAAATTTTTCTTAAAGTTTTCATCAATCGAGATTATTGCTTAAGATGTCTTCCAAAACGTCACTCCCTAACTTCCTTTATTTTCTGAAGCATCGACCCGAAGCCCGTGTAAACCCAATAGCACCTCACTTCAATGTATGATGCATTAAAGAGAAAAATGAGCTGAAATACTACCCGCTTTGGAGGAAGAATCTAAGGAATTCCACGAATTCTTTGATTATTTTCAAAAGAATATATTTCTTCCTTTGCTATTTAGTAAATCTGGAATCCTTTCTCTATATCCACATACGGTCTTCGAGTTCTTAGGCTGTATATTTTTATCTGAATAAATCCTTTTAAAGCTGATTGTGTGTCTGTTTTGTTTTTGTATTGAGATCAAGATCCCTTCTGCAATGTTTTGATAAGAGACCGATACAAGAGGAAAGAATAAACAAGCATAAAGAAAAATTACTTTTAGTTCTCGTTGGTTAGGAAAAAAAAGCGTTTTCCTTTTCGGAAAATAAAAATTGTTTGAAGAATAAAACGGACAGATATATTGAATAAAACCTAAAACTGTAGCTAAAAAAATTATATTTCATGTTTTCTTTTGTTAACATTCTGTCTTTGGTACATAATACTACAACTATGTAAAAATATGATGCAGTTATTTTTTTTTAAATCTAAAGAAAATTTCAGCCTAAGCTCAATGTTTGAATTTCGAGTGACATTCTAATTTTATGTATTCGCATTCAATGAATTATTTTATTCCCAAAAAATAATTTATAAAACAGTTTACATCATGAACTTGATTAAAATTTTCGAAGGAAAAAATTCCGGATAGTTCAAATAAATAAATGTCCGAAAATATCTTTAAATGTGGAAATACGAAATTTTTTTTAAGGAATTCAGTGTTCTGCTGAAAAAAAGTTCAGGGTCATTATTAGATGATAAAATTTTGCCTTACTTTGTAATAAGCAATAATGTGTATTATGTTCTTTACGTAACATCATATTAACGTAATGAAAACGCCAATAATAACGCTTATAATAATAATAATAATAATAACCAATGGCAGCTGTATATATGAACTCTGCATATATGCATGTGTCTGTAATATGTATGATCACGTAATAACTAATACCGCTTATTAGTATGATCTGCGTAATAATAATAATAGCTATGGTCTGCACACGCGCACGTAATAACAGCTTTAACTATAATATAGTCTGTACGCACGCATGTATGTAATATGTCTCAATAATATCATAATAACCTTAATAGCGCTATAATGTACGATAGTAAACTTAATGGCATGATCCTGGCACTGGGACTGAGACAAGGATATGAGAGATATTGCGTAAAGATAAGGGATAATGTGGGATATGTGAATATATGATATATTTTAATTTCAAGGGTGCTAATAAACAGGAAGAGCTTAAAAAAGATGGCTTCGAGCATAAAACTGTCAATCACATATATAATTTCGTAAATCCGGAGACTAAGTTTCATATATAGCATATCAAAAAGATATGGATGGTCAGCAAAATTTTGCAGTATAATGCATAGATGAACAATCGACAATATCTTGAATTATATAAATATATATCAAGCTGATTTATAATTCAATAGAAAAAGGAACTAAAATAAATGGGTATTTTGAATCTATTCTTAAGCCTAAAGCGATTAAATTTCAATTCGAAGAAAAAAATGTAATCATTCTCTAAAAAATATCAAAAGTAACTTAAAAAGTAGGCACTACTTCGATTATACCAGTACAAACATGCCTGAATGTAATAAACATAACTTTTTTTCTTTATAAATCATCGTTTTCTCCTGTAAATAAGTCGTCAAGCTTAGTCAACATAGTTGCTAGAATACTACAGATTGTATTATTCTTCAGATCTGTAGTATTGTCAATAATCTGTAGAATACTACACATTGCTTACTTTCTTTCTGTACCAAATTTACAATCAGTTACTTAGATGCCATATGAATTCTTTCCAGTTTAAAAGTAATATCGAAATATGTTAACATATTATACACTGAAACATATAAATGTGTAATTTTAATATTTTAATGACAGTTCTGTTTTTCCTTCATTTTAAATCTGTACTCATGTCCAAAATTATTTTTCTTGCATAGAAACACGTGTTTCTCAATGAATGTGTGCTATAGCTATGAAATCACGTAGAGTTATGCATAACACAATTACACATAAATACAGAGTAAAAAATTAAAACAAACACTGCATATGATATGAAAATATAATATATGAAACAATAATAAAGGCAATATTATGTGACAATGGGAATTCATAAAAAAAAACTCAGAAAAAAAAATTAAGGTTAATGAATTTAATTTGGAAAGTTATCGCTCATGACTTTAACACAAATATCACATTTTAATTTGATACTAACAACAGTACTTTTAACCACACTGTTGGGGAAGCAAGTTCTCCAGGAGGAGGATATTTCTTTGCACCGGCTTTTCCAAGGTACCCCCATAAGTTCTCTAACGGGTTCAAATCCAAAGATTTCGCTAGACTATGTATTTGCACAGTGATTTCTCTTTTAAGGAATTCATCAAAGAGATTTGCTCGACGTAGACGAGATTTATCACCCATAAATAAAATTTCTGATCGGTATGTATCTCTGAAATTCTGACATAAGGATCTCATTACAATATCTCTGGATGGTCACAGATCTTCTGTTGAAAGCATGTAGGGGTGTACATCCATCAATCACTGTTCCTCATCATATCCTCCCCCCTCCACAACCTGAATAACCATATTTCATATTATTCCAAGGAAGATTTCCTGTTTCCCACTCTCTCCAGGTATAAATCCCTTTGAAATCTGATGTTAACCTGAACCTCGCTCATCAGTAAATAGAATACGGGTCCATCATAGGTGTTAAGTTCTGATCCCTTTGCAATAGTTAGAGTGATCCTTGTTTTATTGCAAAGACAGTGAAATGCGAGTTCTGAACTGCCGAGCAGTAGATTTCCTATTACGGCGGATGGTTATTGCCATGTATCGATCTCGAGAAGCAGTTGTTATACGTTTAAGGCCTTGTCCCGTCCTCCTAACAGATATTCAAAAGTTCTGAAATTATTTCCATTATGCAGAGACCGCTTATCTTGAAATATTTCCACAATTTGCTGCTTCTGAGATTGACTGCCAAGTCTCTGAGCGATCGATATTTCGTCACTAAACATACTGTTCCAAATTATACTTCGGAGCCAAAATAAGCCATTTCGAGTCCTTACACGTTGATATCTAAGTTCTATACTGTAGAAATTCCTTCATATACCCACTTGGCGCCAAGATCTTGATTCATTGCTGAATGTTGCTGAACGTAACTTTTGAATTTCACTGCAGAAACCATTTGATTACTTTCAGTTGAATAATGCGATTTAGGTATATCTTATACATATATATATATATATATATATTCCCTGTCAAAATGGGTTATATCGCTTAATGAAATATGATTAATTCTTTTGGGTAAGTAAAGATAATTTTGAGTGTATATTAACTATGTTTAAAAAAAATTCCAAGAAATCATTATATGTTGGTGACTTTTTTTTATTTTAAAATGTTTTGATTTGTATGTGTAGTTCATGAATGAGTTCCTTCTCATTCCAAATTATTATATTTGAATACATAAATTTTAATATTTTTAACAGATACTTAATGCATTTGTTGGTTTTATTTGACTTAGCTCTTGTTATTTTACAGAAAAATATTACGATAATGTGCAACAAACAACAACTGTGATAATTAGACTATAGATTACACGCCAACTAATAATCAAAGATATGGAGAAAGTGGGTAAAGATGATAATAAAGATATTACCTTATGAAAAATTATTTACAAAAAAAAATCACTTGACAACAGCATTATTTAGCCCTTAAGACTGCGCGATACTGAAATAAAGTAAAAACTATACCTCTGAATAAAGCCCTTTTTTACAAAAATTAATGAAAGAGGATTTTTATTCCTTTCTTTTTTTGTAAAATAAACATTAAAATTATATTTCATTCGCAATATTTGCTATGCAGTTTTTGTAAACAAAAAATTTGAAATATTTTTAAGAAGAAAACTCCCTTCTAATTTGATTCAATAAAAATTTTCTTAACGTAACAGCTGCAATTTTACATTAAATAGGAATTTATGTATGTTCTTCCTAAATATATCTGCTTCGCTCCTGCTTCGACTATTGAAAGACTATGTTGACACATGCGCATATAACAAGTTATCCTCTGAATTACAGTGAAGACGGTACGAATAAAAGTGTTATATTATTATAGTACAAATTTGATTCAAAAGTACCTGCTTCTAATGACAGATGGATAAGACATATTGATACTACCATAGAGAGCTGCCCATTGCTTAACAGTGTCCAAATAAATTTGACACTTGTTAATAGGTTAGTTTTGATTACTACGGCGACAATTTACTTTCCTCATTTGTTTCGAGTTATTATCGATGAGACCTGGATTCTCACCATACACCGGAAACCAAGCAACAATCTAAACAATGATTTGCTTCCTGTGAATCTCCTAGATGGAAGATGCAGACTGTCCTATCGGACGGAAAAATTATAGGGACAATATTTTTTTGGAAAGCGAAAGAGATCTCATACTCACAAACTTCATAGAAAAAATAGTGAAAGATAAATAGATAAGTCTACAGTGAGTTAACCCTCCCTTCTTCCATTCCCATTTTCTATATTTAACACTGGTATCATTCGAATCACCTCCATATATATTGGTTGATTGATTCTTTTTGAATGCTATTATTCCGTTCGTACAAAGGAAAAGAAGAACAATTTTAGGATGTTTAAATATTTTTTTTTCACAAAAATAATGAATAATCCTTCTACAAATATATATAT
>BMAW01041155.1:267945-311849 GCA_019974015.1 Nephila pilipes | reverse complement strand
TATATATATATATATATATATATATATATATATATATATATATATATGGTTCCAAGTAATTGTGCTCTTATTTGTAAAGAACTATATGTTAATTTGAATAACAAACAGCTGATTCATGATATAATGACATTGCTTTTATGAAAATTAATAATAGTGATTGAGAAATAACTAACAGAATTAAAGCCTTATACAAAAAATAGGTTAGACAATTATTATAGTTAAATTTCCTCACGAATATTTTTAACTCCTAAATTTCATAAAAAACCTATTAAATTTAGAACTGTACCTTACGGTTTCAATACTTACATAATTAAAGCTGGTAAAATGTTAGAAACGATTTTACAAGATACTGTAGATAGTTTTGATAAGTCTGTTTTGTTACATTAAAAATTGTTATGAAATCAATAATTATATAAAAATTAAGGAGATTTACTATATTTATATTATATTGAAGATTCGTTTAATTCATTAGATATTGGGGATTTAATTAATGTTATCTTAATTAATTTTTAAGAATTAAAATTTAGTAGTTCTATTCATTATGGGAAATTTGAATTTCTTATTAATCTCTTCTTAGTTAAAAGAAAATTATGTTCGTTATGATATAAAAAAACAATACAAAAATTAAAGACTTACCTCAATGTTGTCCTGCTTGTAATAAGCTTGCTAATATATATTTACGATTTTCGATTTATAATTCTTTAGAAAATAATAATTTCAAGTTATTTAGATATATTGACGATCTTATAAAATAACTTCAAACTAGTTAACTCAACTCAGATTTAACTCTTTATCCATCTTATTTAAATTTGATTAAAACTGAGATAAAATCTTATGAAACAAGTTTTTTAGATGTTAATCTCAAAATTGAGAATAATATGATAATTAGTAACATACATGACGAGAGAGATAATTATCATTTTCAGATTAATAAAGTTCCTTTCTTTGACAATAATTTAAGCTTTAAAAAAAGAATTTTTTTTATAACTGTTACTTAAAGTACCAAATTAGTTAATATGACTTTAAATGTTCAGAATAATTTAAGTAACTTCTTTGTACCTGTGATAATGCTGATTATCCAGTTATTTTTTTAAAGTAGCTTAAACGGTAAAAGTACAAAATTGAAAACAATAAATTTTCTTTATTTGTGAGAGAATAAATGTATTTATAACTTTTTTGAATAATTTTTTCAAAAAATATTTTTTGCAATTGATTAAATTAAAATTTAATTTAGTTAAATTTTTATGTAAGTTTTAAAATGCAGTTTTTACAGTTTTCTATTTCTATTTAATTATGACTTAACTTGATGGATGGAGCTACTATTTTTTAAATTTCTTTTATATTTAAATTTCATACTCAATTTATTAAGTGTTTTGGAATTTCTTTTAATAAGTTTTGTTCTTGAAAGTTTTTATTCTGTTTTTACTATTAATAATTTTTTTTTGTTTTTATTAGTAATTTTTTATCTGTCAATATTCCATTTAAGTTGTGTGTGAACCTTGGGCAATTGACTGACTGATTCTAGAATATAGTGATAACATTTTGCAACGACTAGAAATTGTTATTGCTCACACGGAAAAAATGTTTTGTGTTGTCAGCTTCAGCTACATATACTCAGTCTTTATGCTTTATCAAGGCTTGTATGATTTGATAATTTGCGTTCATGTTTTCTCAATGAATGCACAATTTTCTAAGTAAAGCTTTTTTCCAAATTTAAATTACTTTTGAAAATTAGTATCAAAATGTGATTTCATTTTTGTGTATTTTTTGTATATTTTTTGTAGTTTTCATACACGTGGTTAATTGTACATGCAAATTAAATTTATTCTTTTTGGTTTATTTTTTTGAGTTTTTAAGATCATTTTTGTTTTTGCAATTTTAACTTTTGCTTTTTAAAGATTTATTTGGACATGTGTTGTGTGTGTTTTTCATTATTTAAATTATTATTAATGTTTTTGAGTTAACTATTAGATTCTTTACAATTGTATTTTCGATGTTATAACTATTTTTCAATTATAGAATTTTTGATGGGGATAGTTTGGCCAGTAATTCTATAATAATCCAGCTATACAGTGTATTCGTAAGGTATGTTACAATTTTTCTACGTTGTTTTTCAATTTTCTGTTTCTTCTTCAAACTATTGGTTTTTAATTTTTTTAAAATGTACGACATCTTTTTTTGATTTTTATGTTTTTTTTTTCTAATTACTTCAATTTACTTTCTTATGAGTTATTAATTTTTCTGTATTAACAAAATTTGTTTACTGTATTATCATTTACTTCATCTCCTAGTTTATTTATGAACTTTACAATTTTTTATCTTATTCAATTTAATATAATTTGGTAATTATATATATATATATATATAAATAACGAAGCTGAAAATAAATACCCCATTTTGTTAAAAAATCCATTTGAAGTACTTCAACGTTTAAATTCAAATTTTATTTGTTTCAAATTGTACGTAAAAGCCGATAATGCAATGATTCGTTAAAATACAATTGTTTGATTCTCTTGTGAAATATAGTTTAATCCGAAGCTTAATAACATTTCTGTCGAACTAACGGCGCCGCCAATGTGTAAGTGGGTCTCAGATGGGGAAATGTTAGAATATTTTGACAGGTTAATTTCCCTTTTAAGATTCGTTTGATCGTCGTAACTCTATGTTAACATTAACGTATTATTTATTGATATCCTTTTATTACATAGTTAAAAATAAATCTTATTGCAATATTTTAAAAAACTCTTTGTAATAAATTGAAATGTCGATTTTGAGAGGTTATAAATGTTTATCGTGAAAGAGTTTATGATTAATGAATGGATAAACTATGCAAATGATGGTTCTTTAAATTCACTTCAAATGAATAACCGTTTAAACAAGAAATAAATACACACTTAATATATTTTTGGTATACCATTGCTAGTATATTTTAACGAATACGATTTGTTAAGCGAAAAGAAAACTTTATCTCTTCACCTTTTAAGAAGTGATTGATTGGTTGGATTATGAGGATTATTGTCTAGCAAAATGGCTATAATCCGTTTTTTTTTTTTTTTTTTTTTTTTAGATTTACTCCTAGTAAAATCTTTTTCTTCCTTTCTGCAAGTCTTGGACAGCTTCCAAATTTTTTGTTTGGATTATCTTCACCTTAGTCTATAGTAATGAACCTCATAATTTTGAACTACTTCTGAATTCATGAGAATGGCATCTTAATCGTATTAAATATTTTAATTCAACAGCGTTCTATTTCATAACAGTTATATTTTTAACAAGTAATGTTCCCTTTTATTCCCCATTAGGTAAAATCGGGATTTGTTCCCCCATGACTTGACTTGAGCGTCATCAACTATACAGTTCTTTACCCAATCTAAAAGGTAGCAGATTGAGATTGTTTTATTAACGTCGAGTGAGAAGCAACACGAGGGCTATTGGCGTTGGACTTCGTAATTTTGAAGCTTGATCAAGTGACGAGGGCGACAACAGAATGGTAGCTCCTTCTCCTAACGTCGACACCATGACAATTGGAGGATCGTCGATCAAGTTTAATATGCATCAGCCCCGCCATTCGGTGGGTCTTTATTGACATCAGGATTCGAACCCACGAGTGGACGGAAATAAGGCGGGTCACGGATTTGCGACCATGGCCACAAAGCTACAGCGATCAATGAACCTTAGTTAGTCAGAAACAATTTAAAAAAATAATTATGCAATGCAGTACAGGAAAGTATATTACGTGTTGTTAACGAAATGAATCTAATAATAATAAATCTTATTTAAATATCTCACGCAAGGATCAATTAGATACAGTGAATAAATACTAAAACCAATTTTCTGCCTCATAAAATGTACATGTAGTATTTATTACCATTTTACTAAAGAAGAACAATTATCGTGAGGAACGGGGCTCAGTTTTAATATCAAAAAAGTAGTTAGACAGTTTTCTGTATTATCTGGAAAATAACTCTTTTATTTTTATTTAAAATTTTCTGAATGGTATTGCATGTAACTTTCAAGAAATCAATTTCGAAATAGATACATTGCGAAGGGAGGAGACAACGGTCTTAGTGAAACCTTTCGGAATAAAATCAAAACAGCACCAACTGCTTTCAACTCTAGAGTGTTTGTCAAATATCCTAAGAAGCAAAGCAATCCAAGATTTATTAAATAAATAGAAGTATTTTATAACAATAAGGCTCAAAATTGTTATGCAGAATTTTTAACGGATTGTCTACACACGATTGAATGAAAGTTATTTGTTTATTCGTCATTAGAGAAAACTATAGTTTATTATGGCTTAAAATGTATATCATGTGTGTTTGTGTGACAATGCGAACTGCGAATTATCAAACATATACAAATAATCTTATCCCTAGTTGTGGTTGTGATTTATAAGGCATTTTTGGCTTATTTTTTTTAATATTATCTACATGTACAACACATTTAACAGAATGAATAAACGCTACGCTTTTTTTAAAAAAAAATTTAAGTCAGGAACAAACATTTATGTTCGTTTAAAAATTTCTCCAGGGAACTAAATTAGAAAAAAAGAACCAAGTAAACCGTAAATGTGCTTAAGAATTATTTGACTAAAATCTCTCGTCGAGGAGTTGAAATTAGGTATTTAAAAGAACGCCGCCTTCTATGCAAAGTATGCGGATCTGAAATCAAATTCCTTTCTAGAATACACTACGAAAACAAACAGAAATCCCGAAGACATTTAATTAAATTTGTCACCCCTCTTTGCAAGTTCGGAAGTAAAAGAAAAAACAAGGAAATACTCTGAAAAAAAAAGAAAGAAAGAAAGAACCCTTTTTGCGAGGAATCCATTTATGATACCGGAAATCCTCAAATTACACTTTTAGATCTGGCCGCTGGAATTTTCTTATGGTCAGAGAGCGCTAAGGTATTTTTCAGTTTCATTTCCATGTTTTCGGATTTTTTCAATTACTTTTTGATTCGTTTTTGTTTCCATTTCTTTGAATTGGAAAAAACTTCTTTTAATTCTGTTTTCTTGTGTGTGTATGTTTGTTTTCTGTAAATATATACTTCTAAATACCGTATATACCCTTTTAGACAATTATATAATATATATTTTCAAGTATTTATGACATGTTTCTATTTACGTACTTAAATATTATTGATCAAATTAATTGATTGTTTTTTAGATGTTTTTTCTTGGAATATCACATACAAGAAAAAAATGCAAGGTTTTCGTGTGCATAAGATCAGAAATTAACAAGTACTAAAAACGAAAAGAGCTATAAAATAATTTCATTTAGAGTGTTTAGGTATGGTATAAAATAAATTTAACAATAAATTATAGAACAATATATATATATATATATATATATATATATATAAAGTATGATGTAATTTAATGCGTGAATAACAATTGCTCAACCCTCTTTCTTGTCTAAAATGTAATCAAATAATAAAAAATGACATTTAAATCAAACATAGAATTAATGATAATAATTTTCATGACCTTTTTAATTTTATATACAAAATGCTTTTGAGAATATTGAATATAATAGGAAAAGCCCCAAGTATGTTGTTTATTTTCTTCCAGTCATACAGTTTTAATTTCAATATATTTTTAATCAGACGACTAAGTTTAATTTATATAATCTTTCAAATAAAATTAAGGGTGGCATTATGTGGAAAATAGTTAAATATCAATACTTATTCCAGATCTTCATTCATTTGCAATATTGAAGTTGAAAGGTGGTACATGTCAGAAATATTTTTAAATGTTAATTATTAACTTACATGAAATGGAATAAAAAAAGTTCTGAATCGAAAGGAAAAAGAACATATTATTAAAACTAATTCGAGTGCATAAAACATGTTTAAATTAATATAATAAGACGTAATTTTTCAGAATTAAAGTCATATAAAGATTGCAATACACATTTGTTTCGTCATACTTCTTCCAGATCCAATCAAGGATAAATTCAAATTTTGAAGATCAATGAAAATTAATCCTTAAGATCATAACTTAAAAAGGATATTGCCGTTTTTCAAGGATTATGAAGCCTACAAAGATATAGCTTCCCGAAAACGGAAGAGGAGCTCAAATATATTTCCTTGAAGTTCAGTTTCAAATTCTGTATAAACCTTTGTAGCGTGCGAAGTCAAAAGCAAGCAATTGAAACTTCATCTTTAAATTTATTTTCCAACAAAACGATCTAACCACTTTGCTACACAGGTGGTCACTCGTATAATGATCTTTTTCTTAGAGGGAGGATTTAAAACCCTCATCCCTAAGGGTAAAGATGATATCTTTAATTTAGGTAAGGTTTAAGGGTAAAGATGATATATTTTTATTTATATTGTGAATAGGTATAATCTATGCTCTAGAATCAGTAAAAAAATATATGCAAAATTTTCTGAAAATTCCATTAATTTCTCTCTGGTGGAATGTTTTGAGAAAAGCTACATAATACGAATTAATATTAAATATGCTCACAAATGATACATAGTACAATTACAACGCAGCAAAACAATAATAATATATATATTATAATATTATAGTGATTCATAAGCTAGTGCATTTATAAACTGGATGGACTCTTGTCCATTTGAAGTTTGTAAAAATTGGATTTCATCATTATTCATACAAACGAAAATTGTGGAAAATAATTATACATTTTTTTCATGAAAATTATATTATTTTCCATTTTAATTCTCAGAACATAATACTTGCTTATAAGCATTTCTAGAGTAATTTGTATTAGTTTTAAATAGTTCGTACCATAAAAACTGCAAAAAAAATTGACGAATGACTAGAATATATGAAATATATGAGTGATTAAATATAACACAAAGACTAACTTGCATTCAGATTAGCTTTTAACAAAGATTTTAAGATAGAAATATTAATAGATAATTTTTCACATCTTAACCCCCCTAGCCCAAAAAAAACATTTGAAATACAGCTAGAAAAGTAAAAAAAAAATCAATAAGCTTTCGCTTAACTCAGGCTACTCTTACGTCGACGCTAAGTACTCTAGAGTTAACTAAATTGTAATTCAAACTTTTAAGAACTCGATATATTTAGCAGTTCTAAATTATTTAAAAGATAATTTTATGCAAGTATTAGAAAATAGAATCGAATGATCATTTATTAATGTTTTGCAGATCATCTATTCACATACACAGATCTTATCATCCTGACCGAAAATATTTTCCTTTCACAAAATTTTAAAAATTTCATTAATTTACGCTAGCACTACTTAACGCAGATATATCAAACACAAAATTTCCAGTTCTCGTGCAATCCATAATCATATACGAGTAAATAAAGGTAGGCGCAGTTTTATATAATATAACATCAAGGCACCCGTCTACCGGCCATTTTTATTTTGTCAGCTTAATATTAATCCTGTGGAATTTTGACTCTCGATCTCAAATTTTTATTATTTGATCTATTTGAATGCAGTAAAGTACATCTGGAAGAGGGAAAAAATGAAGGCTTCTGAATAATTACTTTTTCCCTCCAATTTTTAAAAATATTTTTACCTCTACTTTAATGATTTGTTCGTGAGTTTTTCGGTTTTTTAAAAAAAATATTTTAAAATATTTTTAAACATTGGAAGAAAAAAGTAATTCCATAAAAGTAAAGTAAGCCTTCATTATTTTTGCTGTTTAAGGTGAACTTTATTGAATTGAAATAGATCAAATAGTAAAGGTTTGAGAACGAAGGTCGAAATTCCATGGAATTAACATTAAGCTGACGAAATCAACGCATTCAGGCTCTCGTCTATCTGCCATTTTGATTCCGTGAACGTAACGTTAATTCTATATATCTATCTGAAATTTCTATACTACCATGCTCTAATCAATATTTTTTATCTATTTGAATGCAAAAAAGTGCATCCGAAAGAGCAAAACATAATGAAAGTTTCTGAAGAATTACATTTTTCCACCGATTTTTAAAAATATTTGTACTCCTATTTTAATGATTTCCGATTTGTAAAAATGTTCTTAAATATTTTCAATAATTGGGAAGAAAATGTAATTCCATAAAAACTACCATTATTTATTCCACTTTTATTGAATGCACTTTTTTGCATTCAAATAAATAAAGGGAGTATTGTTTTCCCACATGTATAATAGTATAGATTGCAAGGGAAGGGTTGAAATTCCATGAGATTAACATTATGTTCACAAAATCAAAATGGCGGTAGATGAGAGCCTTAATGTATACTGTTATGTAAAACTCCGCTTACATTTACTTATAAATAATTGCCTTAATATCTTGTTTAAAATGGTACTCACACATCCCGGTTTCAGTGAAACGTGATTCAGAAATTCTTTTATGAGTTCTCAAAATAACTTATTTGTTTTTAAAGCAGCATCAATAACCTACTGTACAAGATTTGTATCCCTTAAATAAGCTTAATACAGGGTTTTTAAATATTTTTATAGTAAATTATAGAAATAATTATTAAGGTAATGATTTGATCATATAAAATATAAGAAACTGTTTTTATATGTAGCAAGGGACACATTGGAACCATCAACAAAAGCAAAATTCCAACATGAAAAACAGATCTTCATTTAGATGAAATATTTTAAAACCTGAATTGATTACAACATGAAGAAAAACCAGGTAAAGTAATTAGCAAAGAGACAGTGGATTGAAATCAATATTTCATTCGAATAATCAAAATGAATAAAAGTTAGAGAATGTGTAATTTCTGGATCTCGATCGCTTCTCGTATGCGTTATTGTTTCTGCTTCTTTCTTAAAACGGAGATATCTGTGATGATTTGGATGGAAAATTACAAAAGAAAATTCCTTTAGAGGTGAGTTCTATTAAGCCTAAATCTCTGAGAGTTTATGAATATTTAAAAAGACCTTATCAAGATTGTTAAGGAGAAAACTCCAAAAATGGTTTTTGATCCAGTAAGGGTTGATTAGAAATATTCATAAAACGATGGTTTTATATATTATTAGAATCCATTGAAAAATTAGAAAATGTATACTTAGCAAAAAAATGAGCTACCTATTTTACGGAAAATTATTACCTTATTAGAGAGCTCTGGGAAATTCGAAAGGCTGTTAGATATTTCTATAGAACCATATACAGATAGATAAAAAAAAATTAGCATAGCAGTAAGCTAAGTCTTATTGATTTTTTAATAACTAAACTAGTCGAACTGTGATATAGTAACTCTGCAAATAAAGAGTAAGAGATTTCAAATGCCAAAGACTTCTGCTAAAGAATTAAGATATGTTAATAAATGTTTATAAATTACGTGAATTATCGGATAAAAAAATTCTTTTTATATGTCTCATTTTGTTTTTGCATTTGAAAGGCTGTTATAAAAAAGACTTCCTAAGTCCTGTTTTGTATATCATGCAGATCTTGTATGACGTATAATTTCTGAGGAATCAACTAACCGTATTATAAACGAGGGATTACTGTAATAATAATAAGTCAAATTGAAATAACAGCTTTCAATCATTTCCTGTTTTTAAGGGCGTGGTAAGACATAAGTTACTCATTATTTTTAGTTGTTGATCTAAGTGGTATGCCTAGACTTGGAAATCAAACATTAATTTTAATTTACTTCTGCAAAGGGGCAACTTAATAAATATACTTTTTAAATATCTATAATTATAAATATATAACCATTTATACATAATTATTTTCTCTTATTACATTATTTTCACGATTTGAGTTAAATGGGATAGCCTATGGCCGTAATAATAACCTTAATATTCTGTGCAGTTTTTGTTTTTTCTTCTTGTCAGTTCCAAATGCCTAATATTTCCCTATGTAGGATAACAATTTTTAATATATATTTAGAGAACAAAAATACTTTGATTTAGAAATGTTTTATCTGCTTAGAAGGCACATGCATATGCGAAGAATATTTCCGTGTATGTGTGGCGGTCAGTGGTTTTCCGACTCCATGGAGGGGAAAGTTTAGTTTGACCTTGATGCGCATTGTTTCAAACCCTGGACCATCGGGGCCGAAGAAAAGTTGACCGGTCGCTTTCTGCTGTGCCTTAACCAACTGGGCTGGCTAGTTAGCAAGGCTTTTTAACTTCTGGCGTTGTCGTAGAAGAGAGTCGCTGCATACTCCCAGTCGAGCATCATCGTGATGATACGCAGAAGAAACATTGGTATTTTGTACAGAAGGTTGTTTTTTTTTCCCAGCCATTACTGCAATTTATGTACTTCCCCTCCCTGATGAATTCGGTTTTACTTGGAACCGTTTCCATTTGAGGCATCGGCTGTCTAGTGTTGAGTAACGGGTCTCGTTGACAAGTGCTCCAGAGCCTGAATATTACGAGAGTCGTTATATATGTGGGATTGTCTTTGTTATATATACAGAGGCAAGTGTTTTGTGTCGGGGGCATATGCAACCAGTAGTGATAGGCTATTCTGCCATCTAGTGTTCAAGTCCTGAGTCAACACTTCGGCATCGGAAGTTTTACTCCGAAGCATCCGGAGATGTTTTTCTTCCCCATGCTCTGTGGAGAGGGAGAGAGTAGTTACTGGCCTTGAGTGACGCTGCTGTTTCGGCTCTGGACCAGTGATTCCGAAGAAAAATTGACTAGTCGCTTTCTGCTGTGCCTTAACCAATTAGGCTGAAAAGACGTCTCCTTTGGCTACATATCAAGGTGTTTTAACTGCTGGAGTTATCGTAGAAGAGAGTCGCTCCACATGCAACAAATGAGAAGCTCAAGGTTCCAACGAATTGAAGAAATATTTGCACTGTAATGAGGATTGTTTTTTCTCAATCACTGTACCCGAATTATGTGACGTCAAAAGTCTTGTTAGTCAAAAATGGTATAATTGAGCAATACTTCTTAATGTTTAGCAATACATTTTCTATTATTTATTTTTGTCAATCAATCCATTAGGAGTAGAGAAAATTGTTCGAGGCTTGAATGAAATAAAATGCATCCACATTCTTAATTTTTTTAAAATTATTTTTCCGATTTTCAAAGATCTTGTGGTGCTTGAGAGCTACATGTGTTTTCTACGTAATGAGTGTAATTTCTTTGTTCGCAAGTAAGTTTGGTGCCCCTAGAACTGAAGCAGATGGTGACCTACTGGGAAATGAGTTTGAAGCAAAGAGGTGTCATTGCATCCAACCATGTATTTTTCCAGTTTCACCTGTTCCCGCAGATTAACAAGCACCTTATCAAGGAGCATGATCATAACTTTTGTTCTAACGATGAAGTGAAAGCTGATATTAAAGCCCAATTTGACTACAACCACTTGAAATCTTCTCCAAGAAGCTTACACAACTGCTCAAGTGTTGTTACAAATGTGTGAAAAATAAAGATTGGGTTTATATCGAAAAGTGAATCTTGTCACCTCGAGTCTTATTCTATTCACTTTTTTAAAAAAAATTGTTTCTCACCTGAGACACTTATTATTATTATTGAAAAAGATTCCGGACGACGCCTGTTCGGGGGGGGGGGGACATAAATCCCAAAGATTGGAACCGACGACTCTTATTATTGTGGGTGGGAATGAACTTACAGTCTCTTTTAAGAACACATATACAAAAGGATTTTATTTCATTGTTGTGGATTCCAATGACTTTGGGAGTCTCTTCATTAGTTTGAAGAAGTTTCTATTCACTGGGTATGGTATCCATTTGAAATGGGACTTTTTTTTTAAAGACACATTGTAGTAATCACCTGATATATTATTATCAAAAAAAATTTCGCCTGATCTGGGTGGGCATAAAAAAAACTGGAACAGAAGACTCTTATTACCTGTCGTGTCTCTTTTAAGAACACACATATATACTTAAGAATTCCACATAGCGCAATTGGACCGATTTCTGTTGTCACTTTCTTTTTAAATTGTTCTTCACCCGAGATATTTATTATTATTGAAAAAGATTCCCGACTGCTCGGGGGGGGGGGGCAAAAGGAAAAAGAGCCGCCGGTCCCAAAGATTGGAACCGACGACTCTTACTTTAGGATTGATTACATTATAATTAAAAAGGTATGTGTTCTTATTAGAGGCATCAACTCCACATCTCGAATTTTTCAAAGTCTCGTTTCTTCGAATCCATCTTCTATTTGCCAGAGTGAATTAAGAATTATTTCAAATAATTTTAGTATGGCTTTGTATCATATAGAAGATAACTGTAACCTTCAAGTGCAAACAGAATTGTGAAAATTAGAAAAGGAATAAAACAGTTACAACTACGGAGACATTACTATTTAATTAAGCCCCGTATATAAGATTATTATATTACATTTGTATATTGTGATTTTATAATTTGATTATTATGTATTTTTCTTTTGACTGGATCATAGTTTCTAGGTACTGAAGCAAACAAAATTGATATAAAGATTTATTTTTAAAATTTGAAAATAACAATAGAAAAATAAAAAATAAAAAAAAACAGGAAGAAATGAGAAATTTTGAAACCGGAGAAAATTATATTATAATTATGTGCAGTGTCGCCCATGGTAATTTTGTTTGTAGAGAATAACACGAGACTAGAAATGAGTTTGAGACACTCATGCTTTAGTCCATCAAAATCAATATGGAGTTTTGACGTGCTTGATTAAGTCCTCGATGAGGAATTGCGCAATATGACATAAACCGCTGAATTAGTGATTACTTCCTGATTTGCAGCAAATGAATTCAATAATGCTTAACAATTCGTTTGATAACATCCGGTTTGTGATTTTGCTTAGAATTTAGAGGCAATCCGTTAATGACATCATGCTTTCTTACATCGCATTGCTGATTTCACTACTGAAAAGCGAAAATTGAGCATTCATTGTTAATTATTCAAGTAAGAACTTGAAACTGATTTCTTTGTTATTTGAAAGGACAGTAAGATATTTCTTTTTTCAAAATTTGTAAGAAAATCGTAGCATTTAATGAAAAAAAAAATCTAAGAAATCCCAAAATATGCTATTGCTGCAGAAGTATCAGGAATATCAAAAGAAGGCAATGAATAATTATTAGAATTGCCTTTTGAAACGATATAAATAATAAAAAAAATTCATTATAAATAATAAAAAAATTATAAATAATAAAATATTATAAATAATATATTATAAATAATAAAAAAAATCGAAATCACAATTTTTTATTTTTCTTCGAGGAAAAATTGATTCCATTGTTTTCGCTTATTTTATTTCAATAAATTTTCTATAAAAACGTATTAATTTTTTTTTCTATCAATGATTGAAAATATACCGGACAAATATCTTCTAAACGGGAACTGAAATAATATATATAAAATAACAAAATGAGAAAAATGTTGTTTAAAAATAAAACGAACTTTAAAAAAAATATGGAAAAAACTAATTTAAGGTATTTTTTATTGAATCAAGTACTTTTATTTAATACCGCATGGCATTTGAGGGCTTTTCGAATACTTCTCTTAACTTTTCAGTAACTATAGGAACGAGTTCTTTTCTATTAATTATTTTGTCAGTGATGAACTGTTTTTATTTTTACGCAACATTTTAATGCATATTTGCAAAAGAATTAATCAAACTTAGGTAAAAATATATGTTTCAGATAAAGATATTTTACAAAGAATCTATTGAAGTTTAAATATGACAAATGTAAACTGTTCCACAGCTTAAAAGATCAGGTATTTTTTATCATCATTAGTCATTTGTATGATTCTTCATAAGCCTTCATTTTGAAAATAAGGCTTGAAAATGAAGTCACTTTTTTGTTCACAAAAAACAATGAAAACACTACCACAGATTTTTAAATCAGAACTGTAGTTTTAATAACACATAATATTTTTGAATGTTTTCTGAATTGTTTATACATACACAATGGATGCGTCTAAAAAGAAATAACGAAATGACAAATAATTAATTTTGTTTTAAAAACATGCTACAATTGCAATAAACACATTTAAAATATGTGAGAATGATTTTATTATTTTTGTATCACATTTCAGAACAGCAAATGATAATAACCATAATTCGCAATTGTTTTTGAAAAAAATTCTCTCTGTCTCTCTCTGTCTAAAAGAGAAACAGAAAAGAAAGAAAACTGGATTCTTGAAATTTTGTCAAGATTCAAATCCGTGTTTGAATATTTTAAACTATATTTCTAAGTTTGAAGTTAAGCATTACTAATAATTTTTAAAATCTTTTTCAAATTCTAGAACAAATAAAATAATTTAAAATGGGTAAACTAATTTAAAACCTAATAACTACATTAAGTTATGTAACTTATAATTTAGTTGCAATAAATAAAAATTAGATTAATCTAAATGTTATTAAATTTTTTGTTAAGTTAACCAATTAAGAAATATCAATAAAAACATTTTGTACACATACTGTTTTTGTTAATTAAAAAACTGACAGTTTTACCAAAGAGGACAATATGTATTCAAACATTTAAAAATTGCATACAATAATTATGAAATGATTTTTTAATAATTGATAACAATGACCATTTAATCTGTAGTAAAATCTGATTTGTTCGGATAAAATCCTTACATATATAAATATTAAAATCCATAATTTTTTTTTAAAAAAAAAGAAATATTCCTTTAAATAAACATTAAAAATTAATGTTCGTTACTTTGAAAGGAAAATATTAAAAAAACTAAGGACAAAATTGCTTTTCCTAATAGGAAAAACTGTACCTTCACAAGTTTCATAAATATAATGATAGTATTTCAGAATAAACCTTTGAATCTATTTTATATCAATGTGCATAGTAAAAAAGGTCCTTTTAAAAATACTTCCTCAAGATTATTTGAATAATTCATCGGGTCGTAATATATCCTTTTAAATTATTTTTTGAGATATCGAGGTATTTTCAGAAAAGATGGCAGCTATTTTTGAATATTTTGGTATCTAATTTTCAAAGAAACCTGACAGTAATGCAAGATTATTAACGAAAAGTTTTTTCAAGTTAATAGTTTTTATTTTTTCATGGCACTGGGATGAAGAAAATCTGCTAGTTTGAAAATGACACATAATCTTTCGTATAATATCACTCATTTGACAATTTAAAATAGTAAAAAAAAAAGTTTTTTCTTTTGTTCGTTGGAAAAATTGTTCTTTCTATTAATGCCACGACAGAAGCGGAAAATGTACAAAAAAAATAACGTTACTGTTAAGTGACAAGGTTTTGATATTTTGTTTACTTTAGGAAAATTAAATTTTTCTCAGTAAATTGGAAGGAGTTCAGAATAAAAGAAAAATAATAAAAAAAATTCTTTTGTTTGAAAAAAACTGAAGGATTACTTAGTCATAAATAACTACCCATTACAATGTATGTGTCTTGCTAAAATAACGTAGTTTCATTCCTTGTAGTAAATATTTTAAATCCAATAGTAGAAAAACGGAAAAGAAAGAGCTACAAAGATATGTTAGGTAATTGAACATGTCCCCTGTTGCGCCTGAATTCAATTGCTTTTGCGTAAACATATTCAACGGAAATAAAAATGTTAAATGTTTGTAAACATCATCTGAATGAGTTTGATGCATGTATTTTACATACTATTGCATTTTTATATGCATTCCACTTATGTTTTATGCATAAATGTAATTGCTTACCAATTTCAGAATAAAAGAATTAGTTTTCATCACGTCCTCTAGGGGGAAAACTTAAGTTAACAGGTAATTAGACTGATATAAATATTGCCAAGATAAGAATTAATGTTTGATAACTGTAAGTGAAATTGTTATGGAAAAGTGTCTAATGGTATGATATGGCTTCCCTTCATCATTTATAAATGGATATAACTTCTATGATGAAAACACGATGACAGGGTCAATAACGAAAATACGATGACAGGATCGAGTATAATATACTACTTTTTGGTATGTAATTTTACTACGGAACTTAAGTCCTTTCAATATGGACGTCTAGCTCTTAAACTCCCTCATGAGCTTACCTGATGGGAATAAGGAATTTCTGGAATTATGACCTCTAGGAACCCAAGATATCTTTTCTTTCCCATTGGATCTATATTTTTTTGGTAAACACAGATGACTCGCTCCCTAGATATCTTAGCGACCCTTCTCTAATTTCGACTCTTCTTGCCATCAATTACCTTTTTTCCATTTTCTCTAATGTCAAAATCGCAGATATACATTGTTTTGCACAACAGTGCCATTCATGTTCATGTTCCATAAACGTTTTTTTCACTCACGCTCAATGTAAACAAGGAAATTATCTTGCCTTCAAAGAATCATTAAAATAAGTCATCCCCTCATATATTGTTGATTGTTTATTAACGGTTGGTTTATTGTTTATTAACGTCGCACTTAAAAGTAACACGACGAGATATTGGCGACGAACTCATAACATTAGACCTCGATCAAGTGGTGAGGGCGGCACCTGAGTTGAAGATACCCCACTCAACATACTTCCACATTACTCCAACACATTTTACGTACAATAGCCTCTCAAAACGAAGTTCTTTTGCGTAATCAGGATTCGACGGAAACGGCACAAGCCATGAGTTCGCGATCATGACTACTCGACTACCGCGGCTACGTGTGAAATCCTGCACGCATGCGCTCACGTGCATGTTTTCTTATTGTCATCATTGTATAATTATAACTATACAAAAGATGGATATAAAGATGGATTGAATGGATAGCTTTGTTGGTTTGTTTTTGATCTATTCTCTCAGGCACATATACGTTGGAACCCATTCCATTAAAAATCTCCCGGAAATCATAAATTTTTTAGAATAGCATTTTTTCCTTTGCTTCATAATTCCTTGGTTTCCCCATCAAATAAATTTTGAATGAAAAATACAGCCTACATAATTTGTAAAAGTTAAGAATATGTAATTAATCTATTGCAACTTCGAAAGCATTTCTTTCTGAATTTTATTTTTTGACTTTAAATATAATTTGACTCGCTTATTAGCAATTAACATTAAACGTTTACTTCTCAACGTCTAACAGATGCGTTTGCTCTGAAATATTGCTTTACCAAATATCGAAATTTCGTTTTAATCTTTAATATTTTGCAGCCATCTTTAATGGGTATGGTGATCAAATTAAAAGTGTTTTTATCGAAATTAGTTTATGTGTTACTTAATTGCGAAATGAAACGAACTGCGTTTAATATCTTTTGAGTGTACCTTTCAGAAACTGATTCAATTTCAAGGCGTTTTGCAAATTAGCTTGAATTCGTAACACAACAGATCTTCCATTAGGTTTCGAAAGAATAAACATGACCAAACAACAATTCGTTTGGTCCTTTTAAAATCATTTATATTTTGTCAGATTTTAACAACATTTTAGAATTATCAAGCTAAATGATTCCTTTAGTTGAATATTAAATTTAATTTATCTCTAATTATATTATCGTGTTTATTGTTTTAAAGAGTCATTTATTTCTTCATAGGTCAATACTTTAAATTTTTAAAATTAAATAGTATTTTAAATAAAAAAAAACATTAAGTGTGTGTGAACTATTTTATACTTTTCTTACTTTAAATGTTTCTTATCTTAAATCTCAATTTCTTACTTACTTTAAATCTCAATTTCTTACTTATTTTAAATCTCAATTTTTTACTTATTTTAAATCACCTTTCTTTCACTTTTCTTATATTTCTTATTTTAAATCACCTTATTTTTTTATATTAAATCACCATTTTGGAAACGTAGTTTTTAAGAATGACTAATAGAATTATGTGTGTGTGTATATTTTGTCTTAGAAAACATCGTTAACTAACTGCAAAAAATGACACTGATAGTGACTCAATGCAGTTCATTGTTTCAATTTTGAAGTTGTTGATCATATTTGAGCTTTATGATATATGAAAATATTACATTACATTGTTTTATTTTATCTCTCAAATGTTACACAAAATTATGTGAATTTAAAAGGCAGATCTATAAAAATAATAGAAAAAAATTTATTAATGCAAAAAAAAAAACAAAAAAAACCTCAAGAAAGTTAAATAAAATTCACTGAAAAAAATGAAAAAAGTATTAAATGACATATTTTATGCAAAATCCATTTCAAATTTAGTTTTTTATGTCCCGAAAAAACAAATAATGCTGAGATAATTTGTAAACTTAATTACAAATGTTACTGAAGCCATTATGTTTGTTGTTGATTGATTAATTTTATTCACGTCGCAATGAAAAGCAAAACTAGGGCAATTGGTGACCTTGTAAATTTGAACCTCATCCAAGTGAAGAGCATAAAACTTCAGTTAGAAACTCCCTCTCCAAACCTCCACACCACGCCAAGGGAAGTTAAAGCTTCGACAGATTTAACAGGCATCAGCCCCAGCTACACAGCGGGTCTTTAGTGGCATCAAGGCTGGAACACTTGATCACAGCCGTGAGTCCGCGACCGTTATCACTAGGTTACCGCGGCCACAGTTGTCGATGTTACGAGTTGTTCTTTGTTTTTCAGAATTGTTCATATTGCTGAAGGAGAGAAATTTCATGTTATTTCAATATCTGATTATTATTAGTTAGCATCAAATTGTCAGAGCATCAGCATTTTTATTTCCATTTAATTGGTTTTCTTTGTTGCTTTATTTCCTTTTTTATTTACAATCCCCTTTCTAAAAATTAAAAAAATTCCATATTTATCACAATAAAATGAAATGTTTGAATGTTTATTCACGAAATAAAGTTGTTGATCGACCATAAATAAACTGTAGTGCAGCAAACATGAAATGGTATGAAACACGTCATGATCCTGCGGTTTCCGATAATCTCCTACCATCTTCTTTATGTAATTCGAACACTTTTTAGAGGAATGCAGATTTTTTTAACATGTGCTAACATGTTGTTGCTTTGAAAAGATGGAGGCATTAAAAATTCATGGGCATAAAATAAAGGATATGTGTCGAAATAACGGGTATATGGTGTTAAGTTCAAAATATTGACTTTATAATATAATATGATTATAAATTTATTTAGTTTGCTTAAGGTATATTTACATTTTTAATATAAATTTAATTTAATATTTTATCACCTGCTTTTATTTTAATATCCATAAAGGATATTAATGTCTTTTTTAACAATTTATAATTTGCTCTTTCAATATTTAATTAAATAATTAATTTTTTAGGTTGAATCGTCTAGTTTATTATTTTTGTTGCTAACAATGGCAACGTTTTTGTAAATTAGAATGTTTTTCTTGTAAAAATAAAAATACATTAGGAATTTGAAGAAGGTATTTTCTTTTCTTGAAAGGAATGGACTAAATTCATATGACGTCACGATCACATGATAACTTGACCACGTGATACCCACCGATGTAAGCAATTCTTGTATTCGTTTGTTTTTTACTGCGTTTGTGAAATGTGATGTTCCATTAGCGTAAGTAACTTTCATTTTACTAAACATATTACTTTTTAATTCAATGAGAAATTATCACTATACTTTGTTTTATATATTTTTCACCCTAAATAAATGCAAAAATTAAAATTTTGGATTGCTGTGTAAAGGTGCTAAATCATTATTCTATCAACAAACTGAAATAATGACTGCAAATTTATTTGGTTTGCATATATAGATATTTTCTTAATAGTTCGAAAACATCCTAATTTAACTGTGATTTTCAAACATGCGAAAAATGTTTCTTTGTTGCTCTTCTTTAAAATTTAATTTAATAATAATATTTGAGGAAAGTTTGTAGATTTTTAATATGTTAGTACTTGCTTTTAACATTTGTTTAAATTTGCGGTATTGGGAAGCAAACTGTGTGGAATTTCATTTTATGATATATTTGTTTTTTTGATTGAAATACTGAAGAGAAGTTCTTAAAAGAAAGCTGGATGCTTGTATATCCTTTCTTTCATTGAAAACATCATCTTCTCTCAAAATTTGCCTTCCATAGACGACGGCATCTTTTTTTTCCGTTTCTGGAAGTGTCGGTTTTAAATAACAGCTTTAGCTCCACCTTGGCGCAATTTCAAAAATTTCGCGAAGTGGTCCCAGTAAAATAGGACTTGACCCAAATTTTAAAATATTATAATTCAAGGTACAAAATTACACCTGTTTAAATTATAAGGCATTATATATCTGTTACTACTTAACTATGTATCTTGATTACAATAGGAAAATGTTTAATCCAAATAAAAATCCTATGTTGCTTTATTTTTTAATTGGAATCAGCCTGATAAATAAAAGACCTTTATTACTTGGAAGATACTATAATTCAGAAAGAGTTTAATTATACTTTAACAATTCCCATTAATTTTCATTTGATTTAGAATAATTACAAAATTAGAAAAAATATCGGAATAAATTTATTTTTAACATGTTAGAATCAACAGTACTTTTCAATTTTGGTGCCAAAAAAGGTGAAAATAATTCAAAGGCCATTAACAGCTCAAAAATATGTCTTTAAAGCAGAAAATAATTTAAACCGTTGGAAACAAACGCAACCATGTTTAAATAGGCTTAGCTTTCCGAACGACATTTTAATGACCTTGTTAAACGAGAATAAGAAACAGATACATAAATAATCTCATATTATTTCCTGTCGAATATAAATAGTTGAACAATATTAAGAAATATGATAATATTAAATATATTAATCGAAATAAAGAGAATATACGATATATATACAACTGGTATATAGATAAATCCTATGCAAACACAGACCCCGCTGGTTTGTTTATATATATCACGTGATTCTGTGGCTTGGAAGTACGCTTACTTTACACTAATTAATATTCGTTCTGAATAATTCTACTGTATCAAGATATTAATACAGAAAAAAACGTTAGAATATGTTAAAATGAAATTAGAAAAGCCAAGTTCAATTAATATTTTATTATTTTTTTAAATAATAAAAAGATAGTGATAGTGATTGGAACTGAACAGTGATTGTACATTTTTGAACAACGAAATGAAATTTAATGAAAATCATTTTTATGTTTAAAAATATATATATACCGTATCGTAAGAGGAGTATAAGATAATATATTTTTGTTAATAATGTACAAAATGTAATACTCAAACTTGTATTCAAGTCATTCAGATTATTCAAAAAGTGTACATCCCTTGAAAAATTATGATAAGATGGTGGCAGATAACAGTTTATCCCGGAAAATTGAGAACAGATCCTTTGAAACTCAAGGCGCATCTCTACAAATCATAAAACAAAATCAGTTTTTATCATGCAAGATAAGTTTTATATGCATCAGAAATTTTTGTTTTACTCAGAAATTAATCAGATTTTTTTGTCCAATAAGAAGTTCAGAAATTCTGAAAAAATAATTATTTGTTTGTATCAGTATTAAAAAAATGCACCTTCGTATCATAATTTAACATGTAAGGAATTTCAATGTCTAACGTACTTAAATCCCACTGCATAATTTGTATTAGTTTTTATGAAATCATCAATTCAATACTCTAGAAATTGTACTTTAATAAAAACAAATATTGAAGCAAAAAAAAAAATGTGTAAAATTATTAAGAAAAGAATTATTAGTTTTCTTCCAAAATTTTCTTTTACAATATTTAAAAATAAATTAAGAATTAATAGGGGAATTATTATATTCATTACAAAACAGAAATGTAACGAAAATATGAGGAAGTTTTTGATTTATTTATCATCTTGCAAACAAGAAATTTTATGTTAATTTTTCAATTAAAAGTGAATAAAAAATCCCGTACTTTTATGTATACATTTAAAAGATTAGTGCTTCTAATGTTAAGATTTCTTAAGCATTTTTATATTATCCGGAATTGAAATTGGATCACAATATTAGGGGATTTAAAAAATACGAATGCTTAAGAATGCGTAATTGTGATTGTAAATTATCGTCGCAATGAAAGTAAATTGAAGCAATACGTGGGCTATTAGCGACTGATCTCTTAATTTTGAGCTCTGTCGAGTGACGAGGATGAGATCTAAGCTGTCACCTTCCTCTCCAAGTCCAAGTTTAGGACCTCGGTCAGATTTAACGTGCAACAATCCCACTGTACGGAGTATTTTTAGTGGCCTCAGAACTCGAACTCACGACTAGATGAAAACGAAGTTCCACGATCATGACCACTATGATACCGCGTTCTTGTTAAGAATACAATATGAGGAATTAGGAATGGAGTAACTTATTCTCCATTAATCACTTTTTCAAAGAAGTCCGTGAATAAAAGGGTCTTTAAATCCTGTCATAACTTTTCCGACTATCTTTGAAACAAATTCACTTGAAGCAACCTAATGTTCTTTGGTTTTCAGTATATAATGAGGAGTTTAGGTCTTATCGAAGATGGAAAATCCACGCAAAATGGTGGTAACTTGACACGACCGTAATGAAAACTAATCAGCGAACTAATATAAAATTTGTTTGGCAACAATATATAGATAATAGCACACAGTGATAACTCCAATTTACCTTAGAAACGCCTTAAGTCTATAAAATAGGTACTTATTGATTACCTTATGTATTCCACTAAACTACGAACTTTGTCACGGAAATAATGAGAAATATAAAATGAATGATATTCGTTGTTAATAAATTTTAAAGAGGATTACATGCCTGCTATAAAATAATTATATTTTTGTTGTATTACTTAAATTTCCATTTCGACAAATCAGCTTTAAAATACAAACTATGAGATTTTAAAAATGATTGTAAGCGGAGAAGTCCCGTGAGTAAACAAAATCATAACTAAAGCAAGAAAGATTACATTTTATGAGAAGCACAGAATCAGGTGGTGGAAGTTTGAAAAAATATATTGAATGAAAAATTTAAAGTAATAAAATTTTTATTCAGTCTTAAATTTAAAACAGTTTTTGAATAAAAATGCTCGAATTAATGTTACCTTTTTGAAAGAAAAAAAAAGTAAAAAAGATGTGGAGGCTCTTTGAATTTCACAAATATAGTACTTTCAACAATTTTTATAAATATAATAATTCAAAAATAAATTTTTTAATCAGTTTTATGAAACATTATGAGAATGTTATTTTAGAAACGCTCCTATAAATATTCTTAAATAATTCTTCTGACCGTATCATACCCTTTTTATACTGTCCCCCCCCCCAAATATTAACGTCTTTTTCCCCAGAGAACTAACAGCTAGTTTTTAAATATTTTAGTACCTAATTTTGAAAGGAATGCTGTCAGTTTTACAAGAGAAATAACGAAAAAATTTTTTAAATAAAGAGTTTTCACTTTCCAGACGGTGAAAATAAAAATATAGGGTGAAAATAAAAATAGCATGTAATGACAAAAAATATGTTTGATATTTCAAAGCATTAGTCAATTATTTTTTATGATGTAAAAATAGAATCTTCCTATTGATATCATAATAGAGAATTATAATTAAAATATATGAAAAATATTAAATATTTTAATACTAAGCCGGATATATTGTCAAGTTTTCTTAGTAATTATCGATATTTGAAAAATTATATTAAAGGAAAACATTAGTGCTCTGAAAAGTACAATATAAAGAAAAAGATGTTGAAAAATATAGGATTTAATTTTAAATTATCAACATCTCACACAGAATATTAATTTCCCTACAAAAATTATTATCTTTCAATATTGTTTACTTACTATATGTTGTTTATAAGAGAAAATGATTTTCAAAAGGAAGAATCGAAACTCATTTAAAATTAAAATTTTAACGGCGCTTTTATATATTTCAAGTATTTCTTACACTAACACAAAGTAAGTTAATAATTGCGTAATAAAGGGATAAAATGTGTTACAACTTGATTATATCTGTGTATGTATTTTGTGAGTACTTTTCATGCGTCGTGCAGTTTTTGTAGATTCTCTTCATTGAATTCTTTTGTGTGTGGAGAGGACGTTTTATCATCAATGATAACTAATCTGCTGGACAACAAAATTTCTACAGTTTGATGGAGACTCGCAACTAACATCCAATTTGCATGAAAGATACAATAAACTGAGATACCATTGCTATTTCAGTGCATTTGAACAACTCTGGAAGAAGTAACATAACAACTATACTCTGCATGACAGGGAATACGGTAACGGTAACGGCTAAAATTACGTGGTACCTGTTTTAAAATTAAAAACAAACCCTCTCATCAGAATTACTATTAAAAAGTTAAAGTGCATCATTTAATAAAATTTTAGCTTAATTGTAATCAACTATAATAATTGTGATCAAGGCAACAAACGCCTGGGCGTTCGGCAGAATGAGGAAGTGCATCATTTAATAAAATTTTAGCTTAATTGTAATCAACTATAATAATTGTGATCAAGGCAACAAGCGCCTGGGCGTTCGGCAGAATGAGGAACTGCCGAAACAAAGTTGGAAAGTAAAGTTACGAAAGCGCATTGCCATTGGACACTGTAGCCAGTAAGCTAAGAAGCATATATAGCAATGGGCGGAGAGAGCGTTAGGGGGTGGGACTTCAGTTCGAAGGCGAAAAAGACTTCGAGAAAGCTGTCGTCCGCGGGTTTTTGAGAGGTTGTAACTAGATAAAAATAAAGTTAAAATTAAAATGAAATAAATAGAAATGCCGTACCGAAACCAATTTAAAGAAAAATGCAATTTAAAAGTTTGAGGGAAAATTTAAACGCGCGGAGATTGAGTTTGAAAAAAGAGAATTAACATGAATTGAGCTATGCGCCACTAGCGACGCTTGGTGGTTAAAATTGGTTCTAACTTAGGAAAATGGATAATAAAGTGTAAACAAACTTTTAAGAGCTTAAATCACTAAGATTTCGAAATTTTAAAAATTTTGAAAGTGATCGACAGTGTTACGCGAGGTCCATTTTGACCATGGGACATTGCCACTTATCGATGTGAAGTCCTGAATTTAAAAAATTAAGCAGGATATCACTAATGAATTGCTTCAATGCGTTCTCAGTCTTTTCAAGACTAGGAAATGAATATAAGAGTGTCCGAGAGCGGCTCTTGGTCTTTTTTGCGATGATGCGATTGACGCATCATACGCGGGGAGTTGTTGAAGCAGTGCATTAGGTATTTGAGGGATCCTATTAAAGAAATTAAATGATTGTTTTTTTTAATGAACTCTGACAGGGAATATTGTACATATTGTTTTTCTTCTCATTTCAAAGTAACAGTCGAGCATGGATTGTTTGTTCAAAGGTCGTATTTTTTCCTTGTGTAAGATAGAAAATCTAACGCGTGCTGGAATCTGAACGTCGTAAAATCGATTCCTGTTAGAATTGCGGCAAACCTTTCCACAAAATGGAAGGATGGGTAAGAAGGAAGGCCATACAGAACACCGTATAGGATCTCAGCAGCTTCCGGCCACTAACGCCTGTGATAACAAACGCGTTGCAGCCTTGTGAGGCAGTACAGCAACATCATGTACTCTGAGTCAGGAACATGACTCATTTGTTGGACAAGTGTCCGCACAAGCAGTGCATCAGCAGCACGGACTGTAGACTTGGTGATTTTTGTTTTGGATTCACTTGACCCTGCCGTAGAGATAAGTGCGTGCGTAGTGATATGTTGTTCTACAATCATAGAAGCAGGAGTGGTTTCACATCGTATTTTCAGACGTATCCTGTTCCTGTTCACACATATACGATTGATGTCTTCTTATGAGGCGGTATCGGCTTATATTCACCAATGGCATACGAACCCTACTTCTGGAGTGATAGCTTGGGTTACTATTGGATACACAACTCAGTTATCTCTTGTTTTCACAGTTATTTCTTTGGACAGTATTTCCTCCCTAGTATTTCCGATGTTTTAAGTCGGTGATTGTGTTCTATTTTCCAATTTTCCAATCTTATTTTTCACAAGACTGTATGACTGCTTATTGTCCGCGCTGTCTTGACTTTTCTCGAAACAAAGGATATTTTACTATTACACTGGTCAGCATGTTTTCGAAATCTGTCACTCACAGGGTACATATGATCATATGTTGTCGAGCACCTTTTACGCCACCACTATCCAACCACTACAATTGATGCTTGAATAAAGTCACGCTGTAAGAAAGGCGCTGTAAGGAGTTTTCCAGCCAAGTTCAGTTCAATTCGATGCCCAGATAGATAAGAATTGTTATCATTTTCAGTTGCGGCAGTCCTGGTACTTAATATTATATTCTATGTATCCCACAGTACCTGTACATGTAGCAGTGTCTTCCTCCATTATCCTGTAACATACAATAAATAAGATTCTTATATTTGCCATTCTTCTTGCCATAGAATTTTTGATGGCAGTGGTGTATTTATTACGGTGTTAAACTATGAACCAGGGGCTACCGGCTACGCTACCTTTGAAAGCTATATTTTAGAAAGAAATTTCTGAAAGAGCAATTTATTTAGATGGATTCCAAATGGATGGCCATAACCTTGACACGATTTCGAAAATAGTCTAGTTGGCGAATTTTAAGAGTGTTGTGTTAGGATTCTTATGTTTAACGATTTTATTCAAATAGAAAATGGCCAAAATGTGCACACCCTCATTCGGCCATTTATCTCCAACAATTATTTCCATACCCAGGGTATGTCCTAAATTGTATTCCAATATGTAGTCTTATAAAATTTCATTCTGGTTTGTCCACAGCTCATCTGTATGATTGCTAGGCGCGTAGTTCACAAGAAGTTTTTAAAAATTTCTTTGGTTAGCTTGAGTGAAAACATAATAATACGTATTTTTAAAGATTCCTAAAAAAAAGCAATCATGCCATCTGCAAAAGCAAAAAAGAAAAGCTTTAAAGCGGAGTGAGAAGAAGAATTTGTTTTTGTAGGGAAAGAAGTGATAACAAAGTGACTTTCAAGTCAAGTAACATTAGTATTGATCAAGGCCAGAATTTGTCGCCAATAGTTCTCGTGTTGTTTCTAGTGTGACGCTAATAAAAATCAAACCAAATCCAGGACAGTATTCTTCAGCGACATTAATAATCCTTGTTCTTCAGCTAACAATTTTCTACAAGTTGCGAGTTAAGAGGAATTAAAATAATGCCTCTAAAAGCAAAATTAAGTAACTAAACCAAGGTTCAGTCAATTTTTTATAGATGCTGATGTAACCACTGAGACCATCTTTATTATGACCTTCAGTTTTGTTCAGACAAAATGTCTCTACACTGAAAGAGAGTTCTTAAAAAGAAATATCGAGGAACTAATTTCTGTGTATCAGATCCAAAAAAATAAGAAATATTGCTCAAACTAGTTGAACAAATATCCGCCTCTAGACACGCAATGGAAAAGCGAATCTTTGTTACTTCTAATGACAATATTAGTAGCTTGCAAAAAGATTTTATGAACTTCTCATCACTGAGTCTGGCCTTAAATGAGTCTATAGATAAAATAAAAAAAATTCTAGATTTGATTTAATTTAATTTAATTAACTTAGCCCTTGAAGAGCACTGAGCACCTGATCTGGCACCTTCTCACCTAACTTTCCCACCACGTCAACGGAAAGACTTTGAGATTCGACAAATTTAACTTGCATCAGTCCCGGCTACACGGCGGGTCTTGAGTAGCATCAAGGCTCCATCTCACGACTCGACGAAAGCCACAGGCATAGAGTCCGCGACCATGTTTACAAGGCTACCGCTACCATAAATAATCTAGAAGTGAAAAGACTGTTGATTAGCATTTCACTAAAGGATACAACTTATAAAATAGATATAAAAAATATCCTGGATATTTTGGAAAACATTCTATACCGATTAAGAAGTTCGGCAGTGTCGCAACTGACCGCGCTCCAGTAGTGAGAGGTCTTATTAAAGAGATTTTGACATTTTTAATTACCAATGAATTATATCCCAATTTTATCTCTCTCTACCTGTATTGTATTGTTCTCAGAAAACACCTAGTAACTAAATATTTTAAATTTTTGTTAGTTTTAAAAATTGTTAACAGTACTCACCGACAGTTCAAAGCCTGCATAAAAGAAATCTGAAACGATGAGCTTCCGGATGATATATCGCGGTTTTGTTTATTAAATTGACTCTCAGTAAGCAATGTGCTCACAAAATTCTTTAATTTGTTTTTGCAAATAAAAAAAATATATATATAAAAAGAGCCTCTCTCCCAGAACTTGAAGATATCTACTGGTATGTATAGGGCATTATTTACAGATATAGTAAAACATTCACAATCATTAAATTTATCATAGTAAAGAGATGTCAAACTTACTTCTGATTTAGTACAGAGCATCTTCTACCACCATAATAAAATTTAAACTCTCAGATAAAGGCCCGGTTTCTAAAATTTTCACTTACTTCCCGTATTTTGCTAAGATGTTGAAAAATGGTACTTCATACTTCTGTAGTGAAATGGAATGGAAAAGATTCATTGATTACTTTCTGAAATGGAAACTATTTTTTAATTTTACTTTTTTCATTGAAATTTCGAAGTATGGCTAATGTTTATTAAGTATGCAATACATTATTTTTTTCTATTTTATTAAATTTTTCTTATGATTTTTACAAAAATCGCTTACTGGTTCAAAACACGCACATACTTTATTTTGAAGATAAATTAAGTTATTTAAGGCGGAGAATTTTTATTTGAAAATATCTGAATGTTATGATATATTATAGGTGTTGAAATGTTAATACTATATCAATACAATCATTAAATATTCCAAATAAGTAATTAATTTTTGAACCATGGTATGATTCTTTGGTACTTTTCCATTCGCAGGCACGGTCGATTTAGTTTTTTATTAACGTCACACTAGAAGAAACACGAGGGCTATTGGCGACGGACCTCGTAATTTTGAACCACGGTCAAGTGACGAGGACGACACCTGAGCTGGCACCCCCCTCTCCTAACATCCACACCACGCTAAAGGGAGGACTTTGGGCCCCGAACAGATTTAACGTGCATCAGCCCCGGCTACACGGCGGGTCTTTGGTGGCCAAGGATCGAACCCGCGACTGAACGAAAACCGCCAGCCGCTATCCACGACCTTGACCACTAGGCTATAGGCACGGTCGATAAAGTCGCTAAAAATGATACAACCGACGCCGTTTGGCGTCGGTTGTATTCAATGTAAATATAACTTTTATGCCAATGACACATAAATATTTTTACTGTGGGCTGTAGCCAAAAAAAAAAAAAAAAAAGAATCTGCTTGGAGAGGATATGCTCCGGCAAAACAGAAAAAAGTACAGATTCTTTTAATTACACTGAAATTGTTCATATCCTTTTTTATATGTTAAGCGAATTTGCAATTTTGATAATAGTTATTTTTGTTTTACATTAGTAATACATAAGCAAGAAAAGTTGAAGCAGAGGTGATGTTTAAGATCCATGTTTGAGTGGAAGGGCTTAATTTTTTGTCATTAGGGGAAGACCCTAATTTACATTTACAAATATTATTGAGTTTAGAAAACGAAAAAGTCACAAACAAGAAGAAAACAGTTTTGCATTCTTTTTTCTCTTCTGAACTTATCTCTTTTCGTTCATTATTTTATTTATCAGTAAATTAATTTCATTTCATTTTATTCATATTTTGTTTTGAAACTGTGGGATTGGATATGATGGCAATATATTAGGATCCAGTTTTTTTTTTTTTTTTCCAAAACTTTTTATGCCTAAGTTAAATTAACTTTCTAATTTAAAGTTTATTTATTTATTGGAAAATATATAGTGTATAGGAGAGTATTAAATCCTCATGAATTTTGTGTTGATGTTTCAAATCATAAACAATTATTTTCTGTAGCGATTAAAATTAATATCATATAAATAATTTAGACTTTTATTTATTTTGAACAGACTTTAGAAGAGTAAAAGTATAAGGCACGAATTTCACCTTTTAAACTTATTGTACTAACATGTTAAAATTTTAATGTTATTAAAAAAATAATATCTATTCAATTTATAATGACATTTTGTTTTGTTTTAAGGCCTAGAATAGAAAGTTCTCCGAATGAAAACGTTCTGAAGAAATTTTTAACAATTCTTAGCGGATATCCACTTCATTTAGCACATTTGTCATTATTTTAAACATTCCCACTTATTATTTTTAATAGAAGTAAAATTTTCCCATTAAAACCTACATTTCTATTGAAACACTAAAAAGTTTTATTTTTGTTGTGTTCCCAATTTATAGATTACTTAACTAACCAGGGTAATGAGTAGAAAAATCACATCAATTTAGAAAGCAAATCAAATTAATTTTACTGTTCCTTCAACAAAATTGAAAACACGTAAATATAGTTTCTTGAAAATTAGCCCCTTAATTTGACCCATCTGAATATCAGTTATTTTTTAAGCTTCGCCAGTTTCGAAACCTAAACATTTAAATAACAAGCTTCAGGAAGAAACGATTAACATATTATTACTTTTTCTCGGACAGTTTGGCTACTTGGGTCGGCGAAAACTTTAATTTCACTTCATGCATATTTCATATTTTAACCAAAGTTTCTCTCTTGATTGCAAAAACTTTTAATTGGATTTCTGTAACTCTCGTGGTATACAATTTATCACGAAGCAATGTATTGGCTGTGGAAGAAATTCAATCCTCTTAAATTAGAAAAGTTTGTTCCGTTCCCTTGTTACCACAAAATAAAAATTTATTAACAATTCATTTGGCGTCAGTGGTGCTCAGATTGGCGTGCAATTTTCTTCTTTGGGTGATCAATCTTTAATTTGTTGACCAAAAAAGGCACACTCAATCAATTTTGATCAAAAAAACTCTCAGTGACAGAATAACAAAGTACTGTACCTGAAAGTAATAAATTTTCGACATCATTTTTTTAAAGATGGTAGCACTTGTTGGAGGGATTTTTTCATGGAAAAGTTATTCCACATCGAGATAATTAAATCTACGTAAATACTAATAGCACTTTTAACAAGTATATTTTTTTATAAAATAAATTGCTTCTCACGAAAACTATTTCCTGAGTTCAAAAAGAGGGACTGTTTTCTGGGACCATTTTTGTCCATTTCTTTGAACAAATTTTTTATTCTGAAATATTGATCCTTTTAAATTTGTGAAATGATTTTCCCAAAGTTTGAATTTAACACAGAATTATTGAATGGGTCGAAGCTTGCTGGAGTTCTTAGCTCGGTTGGGCCCTGACATCCTATAGGAATAGACATTGTGAGCTAGCTTTACGTTGATTTCTACGTTTGCTCAGAAGTTTGAATAAATAGTGGTATTTATTAAAATTACTGAATCATTAGTTGATGATCGATCTGCATGAAAAAACTTTAATTGCGCCCATACCACGTGATATCTGATTTTTATACCATCCGAATTTCTTACAAACGTGGAATTACGTACCGCTTTAGTACCGTGACACATTGTTAAGAAGAATTTCCCTCTGTTTCTAGAATGCAACTCATTACTTATCTCTCGTATTAGTCTTTTGACGTTAGGATATTCGTGATTTTATTAGATTTCCACTTTATTAGATAGCCTCTTTATTAGATTTCCGAGAGGCAGAATTATCTTTTGCAAAATACCTTGAATTAAAATCTCATATATATATTTGAATGTTGGTCTGTTTGTAAGTTATACAAATCAACACCAATGATCGAATCTCTTCGCTCCAGCGTTTTCAGGGAGCTTTGTTGATGTGTAGAAGGATCATTAAGCTTAATCTGGCCAAAAACTTAAGTGAAAAAATAAACTTTTTTTCGATGAATTTTTTTTTCCAAAAATCCTCTCTCTCTCCCCCCCCCCTTTATATCACCAACTGATGGCAGCAGCATCGATTCACTTAAAAGCATTTCTTTTTGAACTAATTTTCTTGAAATTATTTTTTAATAACTTTCTTCCTTTCCTCTTTTTTAAAATTTTTCTGAATAATGTTAAAGCGATTTTTTTGTATACTTAACTAGGTCTTGAGTGAAATGTTGAAAAATTGCGATTCTTGCATCATCGGGTGTGTAAATTAATTACCTCATTTTCAAAAATAAAATGGGCTAATTAATTTACGCAAAAGAGTGTCAATCTTCGATTTCTTAAAATTTTTAAATCGTTTCATTCAGAACTCTATCTATCCCAATGATACGGTAATCATACAATAAGCGGAATGAGCATATAACCTTCTTCAAAAAATAACAGGGAAAAGTTTTAATTTGTGAGTTTGTTTAAGATTTCCGCTATGTTAAGTATAGTTCTGGGGCATATTACGTCACAGTCCATGTACGTTTTTGATCATTATTAATTCATCATAGATTCTTTTAGAGATCATTATAATCATTCATTTGTTTTTTCTTAATTAAATGTATTTATATTAAAATATTTTTCTAAAATTTTGTATAATTACTCCTTAAAATATTTTATGCTATTTAGCTGCATTGTTGATAGTGGAAGAAATTAAATGTAACGTTCATTGTCGAAATTTAATATCTGTTAAGATTAATGGTATATTTCATCATTAATTACAGCTACATTAAAAAAATTAATAATTGTTATTTTATAGACCCCAAATATTTTTGAAAATATTAATTATTCTTATAATTACGAAAGCTCTAAAAATTGTCTTTAATTAGTGTACTGTAAGCTTTAAATTTATATCTCTCACTTTGCTATTTTATTTACTAAATTATTCTTTCCCTTAAGGATAATTTCCTGTACCCTTAATTTTACTTAAAATATTATTTAAAATTTGTTTTCATTAAAAAAAATTGTCCTTCGATCAGAATTGTTATGCGAGTATTTTTCAACTCACTCGTGCAAATAACGAGAATTCCGGTGAAAACTACGATGCAAATAACTGCACACAGACAAATAGTGTAAAGTAATTAAAAGAACTGAATATACTTTCACTTAATGGCAATAAAGTAATTGATCATATTGCAGCATTCAAATAAATAGAACTGTTTAGATTTGAGAATGCAGTTAAAAGTTTCATAGTATTAGGTCAACAGGAAAGCTCTGTCCATTTGTGAAGTGAAAAAAAAAATAATAAATTTTTGTAATATTTAATAATATTTATTGCATAACACAAAATTTCCCTTCGTTACTAGTATTGGTCCTCATATATCCCAGATTAGTGCTTCATGAATTACGTTAGCAAACTTTGTTTAATCGAGTCATCGTATACACATATCTCCCAACCCGAAGCACAAGCAAATCCATCTTGAACCAGATGATATGTGGATTACTTACTAAAACATCGTAGGGTAAACAACCTGCAGTGAGCCTAGACAACCATCCCCATCGACTTCTAAGCCATGCTTGGGCTGAATGAGAGAATATTGTGTATACAGTGAGATGTCCAAGAACCAATACGTTACAAGAGAAACAGTATGAGAGTTTAAGGTATAACTTTTTCTTTTGAAACCTAACTAAAAGCTGAATTGGGAGAGGTACTGTTGGCAAATGGATGGTTTAAACAAAACACCCAAAGAAATGAGACCAGTGATGTTCGATAGGACGCACATCATTCTTCATCATGATAAAGGCGAGACCACTTGCTGCTTCAGCGACTCATCGGATAATTACAGAGTTAGGTTGGGAAATATTATTGCATCCAGCATACTCCTCAGGCTTATCACCCTTAATTATCAGCTGCTGATCTTCCTGTATACTTTTTTGAAAGGAAAAAAAATAAAAAAAAACTGAAGCATACGTCAACCTAGCACGACTTGAGTTCTTCGCCTCCAAAGACAAGGTATTTTAACAACAAAAAATGGGTATTTACAAAATATCATCACGGTAGCAGGAGCTCATAAGTAACGACGAAAAATATATTGTACACTAAATAATATTAAATGTATGGAAAATATGTAATGAATATAATTTACTTTCACTTCCATTAGACCTAATATTAATATTATCTTTTGGAATTCTATATAACTGAAAAATTGAAGCTTGAGCATTATTAAATTCTCTACATCGACAACACACCAATTGGAGGACTCACAGGATGCATCATGTTTAATATGCGTCAGCTCCTCATATCAGAACTGGATTTAAACAACTTAAACGCAGCACACATCGGTTACCAAACTACAAATCTATTAACCAGGTTTATGCAACTTATTTTTCATTTTATAATTTATCTTTTGATGTGCACGTGGTTTTCTGTAATTACATGGTTAAGAAATTTTTAGAAATATATTAACAGAGCATTAAAATTACCCAAAAAATATATACATTATGGCACGTGTGCTCTCATCCCTATATTGATACCCATTAAATAAAAACAGATTTTGGTATGATTCTTACACTAATGTCATCAGTTTTGGCAATGAAAATGCAGCGAAGAAAAATAATTAAATATGATTCACAAGTTTTTTATAGATTCGTGCGATGATCCGTTTGGAAACGACATTTTCGATCCCTCCCCCAAAATTATGTCTTGCAGTTTAAATCGGATCAATTCTGTGCTTTTTACAATATGTATGGTTAGATTTGTTAATAACTGGTTAAATGAACTATTTCCAAATGAGAAAAAACCAAATTTACTTTATAGGATCCTCGCTGCCGTAAGTATGTTTTTCGCAATGTTTTTTTGTACATACTATATTCATTACTTTCATTATCATTGGTTATAATAGACTACATAGTGAATTGGTGATAGAAGCATAAGACGAATTTGGTTAGTTCTTATTTTGGAGGGGCCTGGCACGCTTTAATTTTTTTCGGCGTAAAAAACTAAGAAACAAAGCGTCGAATCCCCTTTTATAGATTTTTTAGGGTTATCAGAAACAAACCTGCATGGTAACCACATTGGCGATAAATCGCCGAAAAAAAAGTTAAAGCGCGCCAGGCCCCACCAAAATAAGAACTAACCAAACTGATCACCACATTTGAAATTTATCAGACTGTTTTGATTTCTCGGAAAAGAGTAGCAATTTCGAAACTCCCATACAGTTTCTTTTAACGCAGAAACGTTTTTCATAAAAAAAATTTATAAACAAACAAATAAGTTGATAATCTGATTTCAAGAGTATTTATAAAATAGTGTAAATATTGTCTTTATGCTCTTTTATTATATATATATATATATATATTGTTACGATTTTGGTATTTAAAATGTGTTTATAATGTTAAATTATGCCAAAATTACTATTCTGCTTGAAAAATAGTGCATGATTAATGTTTATTACATGTAAACATGTGAATTAGATCAATTGCTATGGGACCTTGTAAATAACATGGGGCTCTTCGGGTATCTCGCCGTTGGCGAGATATCGTTTAGTTGGCGATATTTGACGACTTTCGGTTCCGGGCGGTTCTCCTATTTTCTGGAATGTTCTACCACTTTCGCCGTGTCTATATAAGGCATACTGAAATGCAACATGGAGTTGTTGTTATTCAGATTTCTTGAAGCTTAGACGCGCCCGCAGCCTCTGTTACTTTACGGGGGATTCCGTTGTGATTTATGCCGAAGAGAGTACGAAAGCCTACGGCTTTGAATTTGATCTATTCCCCGCTGGATCAGTACTTTGCGTTGTGTTACTGTTGTGTTGTATTACTGTGACTTCGGCTGTTCTTATACCTTTCTGAACAATGTATTCTTCATTTGGCTGATAATAAAGAACTGTTTTATCGCTGTCCTGATTAAAGTCTATTCAATTCCTGAACTCTACAGTGAAATTCGTTACAAATTGGTGTCAGAAGTGGGATTCGAACCCACGCCCACCGAAGTGGACTTCGACCTGAACGCAGGTCAGAGAGAACAGGAAGGAAGATTATTGGAAGAAATAAAAAAAACCCAAGATGAAATGAAAGCTAACATCGTAAGCGTGATTAACACCAAGATAGATGTTATTGCAGACAAAGTGGACAAAAATGAAGAAAAACTTGGCGAAATTGAAAAGAATATCGAGAAGAATGAGGAGAGATTTCGCGAAATAACACTAGAAATTGGGAAATTAAAAGAAGCAATGAAGGTTGATATATCTGCTGAAAAATCAAATTTTGCCAAAGAAAATATTCGGGAACAAGAAATCAGCCAAGATGAACCCAATATCGCCAAGCCAAATATCAAGATCTCCACATATGATGGAAAGACATCATGGCAGGTATACAAAACCCAGTTCTCAATTGTAGCCAATGGAAATAGCTGGGATCCTGTTACCAAAGCTCGCCAACTGGCTGCATCCTTGCGAGCGGAGGCTGCAGATGTCTTGAGAATAGTCCCGGAGGAAGAACAATTAAATTTTGAAGCGCTCACCGAGACCCTAGAGCTACGTTTCGGCGAAAAATGTTTAAAGGACTTTAGTCGCCTGCAATTAAAATCACGCCAACAAAGACAGAGTAAGACTCTCCAAGATTTGGCGACAGATGTAGAACGGCTATCTCATCTTGCATTTGCCGATTGCCCAGCTGACGTACGAGACACTTTGGCCCTACAATACTTTATTGATGGCGTGAAAGATCCTGAAATTCAGAAGGCTCTCAGATTGGCGGAGTTAAAAGACTTGAAATCAGCTCTAGTGTACGGCCTGAAATACGAGGCTGCCCAACAAGCTTCAAGAAGGGACAGACATCTGGTGAGGGGAGCAGAAATAACCAATTCAGATCCTGGTATGGCGGATACTCTGAAAGAAATGCTTGATATTCTGTTATCCCTGAATGTCAAGTATAATAGAAACGCACAAAAGACGAAGGTAACGTGCTGGAGGTACGGAGCCGAAGGACATGTTCAACGGAACTGTCAAGCTCGCCAAGATCAACGAGCTGAGAACGCACCTAGAACCAAAAGCACAGGAAAACTAGAACATGGCGGTCTCGCGGGATGGAGGTTGCCAGTTAATAATAAGCCCCATTTTGAGGTTTTTCAAATTTCTTCAGAAAGTGGCGGCGGAAACGGATTCTTCATTGATGCCCATGTAAATAAATCACCTGTCGTATGATCGTCGATACAGGGGCCAATGTCACCATCATGCGGGAAGATATTGCTTAACAACTTAATGAGAAAATCATCAGGACGCCGCCCAGCGTTACCCTCCAGACTGTGACCAGTGACAAAATTCCAATTATTGGCAGAATGAACATCAAGATAACCTTCGGAAGTAACGCATATAGTCATATTGTCTATGTGGCTAAAATTACGGACAATTTTATCCTCGGACTGGACTTCTTAGAGAAATACAATTTTATTTTGGACTTTAAGGATAGCTCTTTGCATTCTACGATGGAAGATGTAACCCTTTTTCGGAAAGGAGTAAGTGAAATCAAACCCTGTTATCGAATAATTGCTTCATCGGATTTCACCATAACGGCTAGGCAAGAACTAATATTGAAGGGATATACAGACCAAGAGAAAAAATTTCGACTTGGAGTCCTTGAATTTCCTGATTTCGAGAATTTTCCAAAAGGGATTTTAGTAGCTTCAACATTTGTAGACATTACAAAAGAAGCCATACCAGTAAGATGTGCCAACGTAAGTGATAAACCGAAAATTATTAAGAAAGGTAAGGTGTTGGCCACATGTACCCCAGTGACCTGTGTTGAGAGAAGTTCGTTCCAAACATCAAGTGTGTCATCTGAAAATTTAACGGAGGATTTGCTAAAAACCACAGAATTAACTCAGAAACAGAGAAGCGCTGCAGAGAAAATGCTTCGTGAATTTAAGGAACTGTTTCCCAAGTCATCCGAGGAGTTTGGAAGAACAAATTTAACAAAACACCGAATTGACACAGGTAATCATCCTCCTATTAAACAACATCCTCGAAGATTACCATTTGCCAAAGTGGAAGAAGTAAAAGATCTTTTAAAGGATATGCAAGCAAAGGGCGTCATTGAACCTTCTATTAGTCCCTGGGCCTCTCCCATCATCTTGGTCCGAAAAAAAGACGGTTCAACGAGATTCTGCGTGGACTACCATCGTTTAAATGACATCACCAAGAAAGACAATTACCCTCTTCCCCGAATAGATGACACCCTAGACACATTATCTGGAAATGTGTGGTTCTCTACTCTTGATTTAAAAAGTGGCTATTGGCAGGTAGAGATGGATCCCGTAGATCGTGAAGAGACCACATTTACAACAAGCGGACAAGGACTTTGGTAATTTAAAGTTATACCTTTTGGTCTATGCAACGCACCTGCTACTTTTGAGCGCCTCATGGAGACGGTGTTGAGAGGACTCTCTCCTGAAGCTTGTCTTATTTACCTAGATGACATAATTATCGTGGGCCAAGATTTTGAAGAACAACTTAACAATCAGAGGAAGGTGCTAGAAAAATTAAAACAAGCCAATTTGAAGTTAAATCCAGCCAAATGTAGTTTGTTTCGCCGTGAAGTGAGCTACCTCGGACTCATAATTTCGGCTGAAGGCGTAAGAACTGACCTCCGAAAAGTGGCAGCGGTTAAAGAATGGAGCCAACCTCGGAATGTGCACGAGTTGAGAAGCTTCTTAGGGCTCTGCACTTATTATAGAAGGTTCGTAAAAGGGTTTTCCTTAATCGCAAGACCACTTCATAGGTTGACTGAGCACAAACGGCCATTTGTATGGTCCGAGGAATGTGAGGTAGCATTTACCAGCTTGAAGGAGGCTTCAACATCCGCGCCTATTTTATCTTATCCGGATCCTGATAAACAGTTTATCTTATATACGGATGCCAGCCATGCAAACGTAGGAGCAGTGTTATCTCAAGAAATCGACGGCCAAGAACGTGTCATCGCTTACTGGAGTAAGTGCCTGTCGAAGCCCGAGCGAAATTATTGCGTCACCAGGAAAGAATTACTTGCCATCGTTAAAGCTGTTGAAAATTTTCACAGTTACGTTTACGGGCGAAAATTCCTGCTCCGAACAGACCATGCATCTCTTACATGGCTTCTGAATTTCAAGAACCTAGCGGGACAGATTGCTCGGAGGATACAGAAACTCCAGGAGTACGACTTCGACATCCGACACCGCAAAGGATCCTTGCACGGAAATGCAGACGCCTTGTCCAGGAAACCCTGTTAAGGGAATTGTCGCTTTTGCTTACAGCTGAGATGAAATATGGGAAAACGGTGTCGGTTGTGCGCCAGATCACTGCGTCAGCTACATCACATTTAGACCCTTGGAGTGATGAAGAAGTTCGCGAAGCACAAATGAAGGATCCTGACCTAAAACCCATTATTGAACGCATGGAGTCGTCTAGTGTAAGACCCTCTTGGCAAGACATCTCTAGTTTAAGTCCTGGTATCAAACGGTATTGGGCTCTTTGGGATTCTCTTCACATTTGAAACAGCGTCCTGTTTAGAAAATGGGAATCCGAAGATGGCAAAACATCAAGGTGGCAGTTAGTACTCCCTCGATCACGAATACCAGACGTACTAAAGGAATTACACAATAGTTCAACAAGTGGCCAATTCGGAGTTATGAAGACCATGCAGAGAGTTCGAGAGCAGTTTTATTGGAATAACGTAAGAACTGATGTCAAAAAATGATGCAAGTCCTGCGATACCTGTGGAGCCCGTAAAAGACCGAACAGACGTATTCGCGGAAAGCTACACCTATACAATGTAGGGGCACCATTCGAAAGAATTGCGTTCGACATCTTGGGACCTGTTCCACGATCAAAAGACAATAACCGATACATTTTATCTGTCATAGATTATTTAACGAAATGGCCTGAGGCATATCCGATTCCCGATCAGAAAGCGACAACTGTTGCAGATGTGTTAGTGGAGAATTGGATTTCAAGGTTCGGAACACCTCTTCAACTCCAATCCGATCAGGGGAGAAATTTCATTTCTGCTGTCTGCCAAGAACGTTGTAAAATCCTGGGAATCGATAAAACACGAACAACCTTTCTACATCCACAACCGGATGGCATGGTAGAAAGATTTAATCGAACGATCCTGAATAGTCTCTCTCACCTTGTTTCAAAGAACCAATAAGACTGGGATCAGAAACTACCGCTGTTCCTGCTGGCTTACAGAAGTGCCGTCCATGAAACAACTGGCTTTACACCCTCAAATATGCTCTTTGGTCGTGAACTCCGGCTCCCCTGTGATCTCGTATTCGGACGTCCACCGGATGCGCCTTCTTCGCCTGAAGACTATGTTGAGAATCTCCAGGCACGGTTAGAAGACATTCATCAATTTGCCCGAGGTCGCATTAACATCGCGACGGACAAGATGAAGATCCCATACGATGCAAGAGCTACAGGACATACATTTAACGAAGGTGACAAGGTTTGGTTCTAGAACCCGTACCGACGTAAAGGACTTTCTCCGAAGCCTCAAACATCATGGGAAGGGCCTTATACAGTTCTAGAAAGACTGAACGACATCGTGGTTCGAATCCGTAAGTCTACGAATGCTAAGTCTAGAGTCGTTCATTACGATCGCTTAGCTCCTTATTATGGTAACAATACTTAGTTTAGGGATCAATTTAAACCATGGTTTCATCACCTTCAACCATTTCCTTTTGTAAATAGTCCTGTAAATACTTGTTTTTTTATTTGTTATGTTAAGTATACTTTCATTGTCATCTGTTTATCTTATATTTAAAATAATATAATTGTTTGATTTAAATGGCTTTCTTCTCAAGTGTACTGCCCGAGACGTGCAGTCTTTGAGGAGGGGGCAATGTTACGAATTTGGTATTTAAAATGTGTTTATAATGTTAAATTATGTCAAAATTACTATTCTGCTTGAAAAATAGTGCATGATTAATGTTTATTGCATGTAAAGATGTGAATTAGATCAATTGCTATGGGACCTTGTAAATAACATGGGTCTCTTCGGGTATCTCGCTGTTGGCGAAATATCGTTTAGTTGGCGACAGTTTTGGCAACTTATTTTGTCGCCGCCGCCAAATTTGGTGATTTGGCGATATTTGACGACTTTCGGTTCCGGGCGGTTCTCCTATTTTCTGGAATGTTCTACCACTTTCGCCGTGTCTATATAAGGCATTCTGAAATGCAACATGGAGTTGTTGTTATTCAGATTTCTTGAAGCTCAGACGCGCCCGCAGCCTCTGTTACTTTACGGGGGATTCCGTTGTGATTTATGCCGAAGAAAGTACGAAAGCCTACGGCTTTGAATTTGATCTATTCCCCCCTGGATCAGTACATTGCGTTGTGTTACTATTGTGTTGTATTACTGAGACTTCGGCTGTTCTTATGCCTTTCTGAACATTGTATTCTTCATTGGGCTGATAATAAAGAACTGTTTTATCGCTGTCCTGATTAAAGTCTATTCAATCCCTGAACCCTACAGTGAAATTCGTTACAATATATATATTCTAATATATAAAATTCTCCTGTCACAATGTTCGTTCCCATACTCCTCCGAAACGGCTTGACCGATTCTTATGAAATTTTTTATGCATATTCAGTAAGTCTGAGAATCGGCTACTATCTATTTTTCAAACCTCTAAGTGATAAGGGGTGTCCACCCCAAAAATTTTGCCAACAAAACAACTAATACAATTATTAATTTTGAGTGTAATTCGCACGATCAGTTAATTAAGTGATTTACATAACCTCTAAAATACTCAACACGCGTCACGAGTTCCCGCAAACAACGGCTATTGAGTTGTAAGTATAAATTATTTTTATACGTTTATTATAAAATCAAAAATTATTCTTTCTTATTTAAAACGAAAATATTGTTGGGAATGGTGAAAAACGAATTCGGTGAAAGTTAGATTTTTATTACAATTGTGAAATTTTTTGTTTGGTGTATCTTTGGTTTTCCGATTCATGAACGGGATCCAGCAGTTGTTCAGTTAGCCGTTCATCTTGAAAACGGTCAGCGTGTATATTTCACGAACGAGACAGCGATTGATCGTGCTATAAATCCACCAAAAACTACACTGACTGAATTTTTTGAATTGTGTAATCGTGCGGATAATTTTGGTGCCTTTGCACGTACTTTACTGTATTCACAAGTACCACGCTATTTCACATGGGCTCAAACAAAACAATGGATACCCCGCAAGCAAGGCTCACCAGTTGGTGCATGTCCCAATTTATTCAAATCAAATGCCTTGGGGCGAGTATTTACAGTGAATCCAAGACAGACTGAGTGCTTTTATCTTCGACTATTGTTGGTTAATGTTACTGGCCCATTGCCATTTCAAGATATACGTAAAGTGAATGGGCAACAGTATACAACGTATAAAGATGCATGCCTTGCACTCGGCTTGCTGGAAGATGACAATCAGTGGGAATGTATGCTTGCTGAAGCAGCATTGAACTGTACAGCAATACAAATTCGTCTACTGTTCGCTATATTGTTGACTACATGTTTTCCAGCCCGAGCAGAGATATTGTGGGATAATCACAAAGATTCAATGACTGATGATATATTGCATCAACATCGTACCCGGTATAACGATCTAGCGATAACATTCAGCGACGATATGTACAATGAAGTATTGATTGCTATTGAGGATCTTTGCATTATCATTGCCAACTTACCACTCAGTCATTTCGGTATGAATTCGCCAAATCGAGGTGCAACTGATTTAATGAACACTGAAATGAAATAGTACAGCTGAAAGTAAATATGCGCGTTCAAATGCTTCAAGATCCATCCGCTGAAACATTCTCAAAACAACTCTTAGATATCGGCGATGGAAAAGTCACTATAGATGAAACTGGATACATAAAATTAGCGACTGATTTCTGCACCATCATTGATTCGCAAGATGATCTCATTGAACAAATATTTCCCGATCTACACACGAATTACATAAATCTTGAGTGGCTTGCAGAAAGAGCAATTTTAGCTGCAAAAAATGTGGACGTTGACATTTTGAATCTGAAGGTACAACAGTTATTGTCAGGGGACTTGGTATCATATAAATCTATTGATACAGTTTGCGATGACACTGAAGCTGTAAATTTTCCAACAGAGTTTTTGAACACACTGGACTTGCCAGGCATGCTACCACATAACTTACAATTGAAGGTTGGATCTCCGATTATTTTGCTTCGTAATTTGAACCCGCCACGGCTGTGCAACGGTACGCGATTAGTCATTAAAAAATTAATGAAAAACGTTATCGAAGGCACCATTTTAAATGGCAAGTTTCGAGGTGAAAATATATTAATACCACGAATACCTATTATACCCACAGATGTGCCAATTCAATTTAAGCGTATTCAGTTTCCGATTAGATTGGCATTAATAAATGACTATTAATATATCCCAAGGCCAAACAATGTCTGTTTGTGGCTTAGATTTGAGCACACCATGTTTTTCACACGGACAATTATACGTTGCATGCTCTCGAGTGGGTAAACCATCAAGTTTGTTTGTATTAGCTAAAGACGGGCTAACTAAAAATATTGTTCACGCTGTAGCATTAAGAGATTAATATTATGTAATGAATTAATGATATAAATAATTATTACTTTTGATAAACTGAAAAAATTAATGTTTGGTGTTTTGTTATTTTTATATTCCCTCATCGCGCGTTCACAGCGCTCTATGCCTTTTTCACTCATATTTCACATCCTTATACACTTCCAATAAGTTAGTTATTTTTTTTCTACACTAGAAATTATCTAGAAATTATTTACATGGCAAAACAACGAACGTTTGCCGGGTCAGCTAGTATATATATATATATATATATATACCGTACTATTTGCTGCCTTTTGTTAAATATTGTACTTTTTATAGATATATACTTTCCCTGAAGTTTTTAGAGCTTTTTTATGACTAAAAAAATGTTCAAAATTTTTGTTCAAAATTATATAAGCAAATAACATTTTAACTGGAATTATTTTTCCAGTTAAAATGTTATTTGCTTATATAATTATCAATACATTATAACTACACAACAATATCTCTTCTATGTTTCTATTCTGTGGTCGGTTGGATTATACTTTAGCTTCCCTAGTGAATTTTTTGCGATGGATAAATTATAGTAGAATCATTTTCTATACTTCATCGGTACCTTTTAGTAGTAATAGCAAAACACGAGAGAAATACAAAAAGGCTCACGAAATCTAAATATTTTCTAAACCTAGAGCTTTACCCAATTTATTGAGATATGAAAAGCTTGCACCTTGTCTTTTAATGTACAATAGAGCCAAATTGATAGGTAGCTTGATAGCCAAATTGATAGGTAGCTTGATAGCCAAATTGATAGGTAGCTTGATAGCCAAATTTATATAATCATGAATTAATAATAGCCAAATTTATAT
>BMAW01041155.1:178391-267935 GCA_019974015.1 Nephila pilipes | reverse complement strand
ATAGCCAAATTTATATAATCATGAATTAATAATAGCCAAATTTATATAATCATGAATTAATAGAACAGATATGATTCTGACCCATTTGGTGATTCTTTTATGACTGTAAGAGAGTGTGAAATCTACTTCAAGAAACTTTTTAAAGCTATACACATAGACATATATATGCATCCCCGTCGAAACTCTCCTAAATAACAAAAGACTCGAATGCTGAACAATACATCATCTCTACCCTCGATTCTGATGAGGAATTATGAGGTTTATACTAAATGTTTCGGTGAAATTAAATGATTTGCGCCATATGGCGATCTACGATCTAAACACTTGGCAAAATTTTAGCGTTCTTGGACATTAATCTTAATCATATTCATAAGTTCATATTCATAATAGCAATGAAATTCTTTTTTTGTAGAATAAAGTGGTGACGCAAATTTTCTTTAACTAATCAGGTTTTGAATGTAATGTAAAGGAAAAGAGCATTACTATAAATTTTTGAGATAAAAAATTCGGAACTAATACATTAAAGTGAATGATAAAATAATTACTTATAATTATTTCAAATCAAATGAAAAGTTTCGATATTTTAATTTAATATAAAATTCAAAAGATTTAGAAGAAATAAATTATATTCCCGAAAAATGGTAGAAAAAGGAATAAAAAATGTCTAAAAATCTATTAAAACATAATTATTTTAATATGTCAAACTGTAACCACTGTTTTGGTCACCAATTACATATGACCTCACTGGGAATGCTATCATCCATGACTTTCAGATTTGTTTCTTCTTAGCATGACTTTTGCAGAGGCCAAATTAATGTATAAATACTGACTATTTTTAGGGAATTTTGTCCACCGTTACCAATAATCTATATGCGTCCTTCATGCAGTCCTAGTAAAATCAATACAAAACTGAAATAAATAATTCGAGATAAAAACCAACGTTTTTAAAAACAACGTTTTTATATGGTGGCAAAGTTTAATAAAAAAAAATATTGAAATATTAGTTAAAACTTGTCGCAAATGTCTAAATATTGCATTGTTAGGCAAGTAAGAACGATTCCCAAAGTTTCAGAGCTCTAGCATGATGCGAAGTTGGATAAATTAACGATCAAAAATTTGATGATACTCTGACACACACACACACCAAGTGAAATACATAAAAACGTTTTAATAAATAAAAATCGTACTTAAATATATCACAAACCCCAGTTTAGTTTAGCATGATTTTCTTTCATTTAACTATTGTTTTTTCGGTACTTCTCTATTTCTCCGGCGCAGGCGATAAAGTCGTCAAAAATGAAACAACCGAAGTCAATCGGAATGCGTGTGGTCTACTTTTGTCTTCTACTGTAAGTTAGTGCCCTAAAATTCTCCAGAGCACGAATAGTTGTATGGATTATATCATTTCATCAAAAATGACAAAAGATTCAAAATTTTTGTAGGAGATTATATGAAATATCAATCAACAGAAGAATTAGAAATTTTTAGATTCATACAAAGTAGTACATATATGTAAAAAATATAGATTAATTGTAATATGTATACTTCTTACGATTGTGCAGGTGGGGGAAAAGTTGAATTTTCATTTTTAATGCCTAGTGTTACAATCCTTTCTTTTTGTATGTAAGGAAAGAAAAAAAAAATAAGATTGAAGATCTTTATATCAGAAGGCTCTTTATGTGTGGGTGTTCACAATATTCTATTTAAAATGAAATGATGAAACATTTTGTACGGACTAGCTTGGAATGGTTCAATTTTCTTTTTTTTCTCCTCTTAACTACCTTTATTGCCACATAATCCATCATTGTTTTTTCTTTATAATCTTATGCCTTCTTGTATCTAATTAAATACTTTCTTTGTAGTTAAGAGTTTACTAGTTAAGTGATTAGTGTAGGTTAGTTTTTCTAACATCTCGTCTGTCGTTGGTCTACTACGACGTCCATTCAATCAAATTTGTTGTTTCTTACAATCTCTTTACGATGTAAGAGAAAAGCAGATATTCCAATAACCTACTATTTTAGTTATCTAAATTTACCATACTATTCAAAAACTGAGTGCATAATAAATGGGAGATAGAGCTTTGAAAGTATTAGTATGGTACCACTAAAGTCTTACAATAAGTTTAATAATTTAATTATTAATTTTCTAAGTTACATATTTTTTTTAAAATTATATGCTATTTTAAGTCAAGTATTGTTTGATATATTACTTCGTTCTAAATTACGTGTTGAGTATTAACCAAATTAAAGACTTTTCTAAGTGATCAATTTTTTTCTAAATTAGATTTTACTCTAAACCTTTTATTGTTCTGCTATAGATTGTTCAAAATTCCAAATTGATAAACCACAAGCTTTATGTTTTTTCTTTGGATATGGTCATCCTATCCAATGAAGGAAGAGGAAGTCGGCTGACCTTCAAATCCTAGATCTGTCGGTTCGAAGAAAGCTCTTTTGATCTTCTTTCGAAGAAAACTCTTCTGGTCTTAACGATTACAGCAAAAAGGAATTGACACTCGAGATAATTATTAAGGCAGACCCTCCAAGCGTTTTACTTTATTGCGTAAAGCTGTTCCTAAAGCGATCTACTTAAACACAGCTACTTAAATACAGCCTGTTATACTGAGTTTAGTGTTTTTTGTATAATTTCCATTGACGTCAGCAGCTGTTTCTAGTTGAGATGTCGAGTTTATTAAACGTATGTGTCGTAGTCAATATATCTCCAGTCGTGTTTTGAATGCATTAGTTAGACACACAAAAGTAAATTTTTGAAGCTGGGATACGTGCACCAGTAGTTCTAGCCTGTGTTGAGATCTAGTGTTCAAATCATTGGTCAACACTTTAGCAGCTGTCTTTCTCTGCCACATTGAGGGAGATATTTCCTCATCGTGGGGGAGAAGGTTGGTTCACCTTGAGTGATGGTGGCAATTCAAACCCTCAATCTGTCGATCTGAAGAAAGCTCGACCTGTCATGTATGGCTTTGCATTTAACAACTAGGTTAAAAGGGATACACTTTCCGGTTAGTTTTTAAATTTTTTTAGCATCTGTTGTCGTTGTTGAAGAGAGCCCCTTCAAAAATATTTTTTGTCACCCAAGGTGCTATTGTTTTATTGGATCACTTTTGGCATACCAGATAACTTTTCAGTTTTTTACAGTTTGCTTCAATTTTAATTATATTTATATTAATTATTTAATTATAAATATATATATATATATATATATATTCAATCTAATAATTTATATTTAGCTTAAATATATTCAATCTAATAATTTATAGTTTGCTTTAATTTTAATTACATTTAGCTTAAATATATTTAATTTAATAATTTACCGTTTTCTTAAGCTTTGATATCGGAAAAATTTATTATTGTCCATTTCTAGACATTTCATCGTTTACTTTAATTCTTATTTTTAATTGAGTAACATAATAATACTCATAAAAAAAAGCGCTCCATGGATGTCTAAATCTGTTCTTTGAAAAACTTTGCATTGAACATTTTTTCATTTTTAACTTTTATTTCGGTTCAAACAGTTACATATATTCTCTTCTTTTTCTACTTCAGAGTTTGACCTAGGACCAATATAATTCATTTATAATATGTAAAAATGTCTTACTATATAAAAATACCATGTTTAATTTTTTTTAAAAAAAATTACGTCCACTTATGTATTACAATAATAATCATAATAAAATTGATTCACGTTTACTTCAGTTTTAAACTGATGCCTTCTTCAATGGTTGTGTTAAAAAAATTAGGTTTAGGTAATATGTTCGCAATGTTATCGAATGTGTCAAATGCTAGCTTATCAAAACATTAAAAGATGCAGTATTTTACTACTAATTTACTTTTAAAAAAGGTGAGTAAATAATTGGTTATTACCGTCGTTCGAAGAAGCAATGCGACGGCTATTGGCGACAGGACTCGTAATTTTGAACCTCGATCAAGTGACGAGGATGACACCTGATTTGGCACCTCTCTCTCCTATCTCCCACACCATGTCAGCGGGAGGACTTTAATCCCCCACAGAGTTAACGTGCATCAGCCCAGGCTAAACAATGAGTCTTTAGTGGCATCAGGACTCAAGTCCACGACCATGACCACTTGGTTACAACGGCCATTATTTTTAGAAATGAGTTTTCAGTAGTCTTCAAATGTACAAAAATAGCTGTAATACTCTTAATTACAAACTGGTCTCTAAAATATATTAATAAATAATGTTAATGCATTTGAATGTATATTGTAAATAAAAATATGCATAATCGGGCTCACTTGTATGCACAATTTAAAGAAGTTTATATTGAGTAGGACAGACATGTACATTCTGTTCATATGTTTCCTGCATATATTTTCCAACAAGTAACTGTAATATACTTTTTATGCTCAATGTTTATGTATATAATCGGTGCATGCATCCACGTAGGGGTGCGCAATATTTTTTTTTTTTTTTTTTTTTTTTTTGAGAGAAAGCGTTTTGAATGGTTGCAGTTCTTATTCAGAGAATTAAAATTTTAAATATAAAACTCTTTTTTATTTTTAAAAAGATCTTTATTCGCTAAAATGTTTTAATTGTTCTTTTCTTTTTATTTAAAAATAAAAAATGCATGTTTATATGTGCTGGTTCATATCTCTTCAATATTATGAAGTAAACAATCACTAAGATTGATCGTTAAATTGAGAGTCTCTTAAACCGACTCATAGTCGCTCAAATCAATATAACATCCATTCAAACTAAATTAATCTTGTTAGAAAAGAAACAAGTTAACAAAGTCCCGTGCCGCCGATTGATTATTTCACAACATTATTGTAAAAATCATACATACACGAAAAGGAAATTAGAAGTTTGAAGACTGACTCGTAGTCTCCATCGGAATGAGCATCTTCTTGTTTCTAAAGTATTAATAACTTATTCATTAGTCTCGTAGCAACATAAAGCGAAATTTATTGCGTTAAGAAAGTTTTAAATATGAATGCCAATACGTATTGTAAAAGTCAATACTTTAAAGAAACATTATCGAGTATCAAAATCAGTCTTTAATGTATTCTTGTCAAGTTTCTAATCGAATCCCGTACGTCAATCGTGAAGAATATGGTAACAAAATGATACATAATTTACAAGATTTCAATTATTTCCGATATTTTCTCGTTATAAAAACAAGTAAATGGAGCTTCTAACATAGCCTTATTTATAAGTTTCGATATATTTGAAATATCTAGGGATATTCTATAATTTTATAGGATTTCACCATTTATTAGGGATGAAACAAAGGATTTGATTAATTTTGTAAATAAGGTTGCACTTAATTAAAATCTAGAGTAAATAAATCAACTTTTATCACGAAGTATTTCTGATTTGTATTGATTCTGTTTTGAGAATTGGTAATAATGGAAAATGAAAAACTTAGTATTAACTAACTTATTAAGGAGCATTTTTGTATGTTTGCTTTCAAGAGAAGCAACTCGGATTTTCGTAACGTAAGAGAAGAAAAATCGATTTCTTTGCCATGCAGTCTAATATGGACAGCTAAGCATCATTATTGTTTTTATCGAAAAACAAGTATTGTTTACAGTCGGTCGAGAGATATTGAATAAAACTCTTGATGAGTTTCTTTTCTACTAACTTTTGCTTCCTCTGGTTCGGTGGCTAGTGGTCATAGTAGCAATCTCGTGGTCGGCGTCGTTTACGTCGAATTGTAGATTCGAGCCTTGACGGCACTAAGCATCCATCGTGTAGTGGGACTAATGCATCTTAAATCTGGTCGAGATCCCAAGTCCTAACATCGGCATTGTATGGAAGTTTGTAGAGGTCAGGTATCGTCCTCATTACTTGATCGAGACTCAAAATTACGTGATCCTTCGCCAATAGCCTTCGTGTTTGCTTCTCAATGCAATGTAAATAAAAAAAATCGCATTCGAATGAATCTATTCTAAAGGTGAATACTGTCTCGTCTTCCACATCGCCGGATTTATAAATCACAATTAGATTGCTTATCTAGCAATCTGTAAGCAAGCATTCACAAAATTTATTTCTTTTCGTATTCGTATAAAATAATTTAGATTGTAATTCATCTAACAAAATATATCTAATTAAAGCTTCTTAAAATAAGTACCCCAAATAGTATTGGAGGAAATTCAAGAATCCAAGTATCATTAATTCCCTCTTGTCACTCAAGTTCAACTTTGTGGAAGGAGTTTTATAGCGTTTGACATATTGTTTTGACTTAGTATTTCTTAAGGTTATTTTTAATTATATTTAAGGTTAGATATCATCCATAGATGGCTTGAATGATGTTATATATCAAGTCTATTCCCTCTTAACATTTCATTTTTTGTTCCATATTACACGAACCTTTATCGAAAGGCAAAGTTTCTCGACACAGATAAAGAAATATTCAAGAATAATTGATACATGGTCATGACTCTATCTGTTCCAGATGTATTTCAAAATACAGATTTAGCACCTAAAAGAATTTTCAATACAGAATTAAAAAAAAGCACTATCTTCTCACATATTAGTACAGAATTATATGACCTTAATAACAGAATGTGATCTTGATCAAATTCTTATGATCTCAAAACCTAACAAATAACCTCAGTGATCTCAAAACCTCTCAACCTTACAAATGTTCTAAAACAAGTAAAAAGATTGTGAATAAAATGGGAAATAAAACATATGTTTTATTCGCCAATGAGAACATTATTGATTTAATACTTAGTGTTTCCTATTATTCTTTTATTTGTTGTGTGACTTATTTATTTGTCACCTTCATGTAATTAGTTTCTATTTCTTTACCCTTTGGAAGAATTTTTATCAGCATTGCAGAATTATTAAGAGCAAATTTTAAAGTACATAATTTAAAAAAATACATTTAAAAAAAAATTTTAATTTCATATTTTCTATTACAAAGAGTAGAAAATATTATCATTGGATGAATTTTTAGTGAGCATATTAAAAGGAATAATAGTTTCAAGAAAACACTTAAAGAGCATTCACATGTCAAAAGTGAGTACATATTTATTTCTTTACAATGTGTATTTTTAATGAGTTTTCTCCAACTCACATTATAATTATGTCTAGGTCAAAACTTTAAAAGCGTTTTTTACACATTTTAAAGCACTCAATTGAGCTAAATTTTTCTATATACGATTGTTTGGGATGATAATACAACAATTTAATTATAATTAATAAAAATTAATTGATTAAAACTGATTATTTAAAATATTAAATCTTACCCTAAGTTTCTCGCCAAGCCACCGAATGGTTGCCAAATCCAACGCCAAGGTGAAAGGGTCAATGTTTAAACTCTCTTTTGTTAACTGGTGACATCTCTGTAAATCCCTCTTTACAGGAGAAGTGTTTCAGTTAAGCATCAACTGATGTTTGTAACATTGTTCCCCATTTTCAAGACAGATGAATGTTACTCAAAATGAATGCTACTGACAGTCGAATGTTACTGAAAATAAGTGTTACTTGACAGTCGAATGTTACTGAAAATGAATGTTACTGACAGTCGAATGTTACTGAAAAGGAATGTTACTGACAGTCGAATGTTACTGAAAATGAATGTTACTGACAGTCGAATGTTACTTGAAATTTAAGGTATAAAAAATGATGTTACGCAAAGTGTGAAATGTGAAAGAAAAATCATTTTTAAAAAACTCGTTTTTTACCGGTGTTTTATTCCTGTTATTATTTGCTTAGATATTTAGATGTTGGAGGATTAAAAACTGTTTTAAGTTATTACATTCTTTTCTTTCAGGTATTTTCTATCATATTCTGTGTTTTTCTAGGGTATCCTTTACTGCTACTAGTATCGTATTTCTTTACTTGTAAATACTATCCATACGTTGTCTCCTTTTGTTTGTCGTACTTCATGAGTCCATGGGTTCTAGCGAAGTAAGTTAACGTTTTTATGCTTCAGTTAAGTGAAGATTTTAATAACATGGTAAAATGATTATATATGGTACCTGAAATTCAATTTTCAAGTTATTTGGTCTGATAAATTCAATCACATACAAAATATATTGAGTTTGTGGAAAAATTGTATGTGGAATTGTTATACTTAATTTTCAAATTTAGCAAATTTTTTTGTTATATTACATATGAAATCGGGGTTAAAATGAAGTGTAACTTACCGATTAAATCCATTATTCTAATCTAATTTCAAATCCTTCGTTGTAGCAAAATTTATGCACATTCTTATTTGAAGGTATTAGTATTATATATATACTATATATATATATATATATATATATATATATATATATATATATATATATACAGAGAGAGAGAGAGAGAAAGAAAGAAAGAGAGAAAATCTTCAAAAGATTTGATTATAAAAATATGTTTAATCATGAAGTGAAAATCAATTATCTTAATAGAGTAGTTATCTTGTTTATAAATTATTTCCTAGAATGGAAAAAAATAATGAAAATATTTTATTGTTTACCTCCAGCAAAGTTATTTTAACATTAACTGAAAAAAAGATTTTAAGAACTTACAAAATATATTATGTATCATTTTTTGTAGTTAAAAGAGCAGATTCATTTTGTGCTTTTATTTAAGTTCCCTTAAACTTGTGAGTTATAAAAAAAGTCATATTTATAAAAAAAAATGTTTTGAGCGAAAAAAGTACTATAAGCAGTCATGCATCATTAGTAACAAAAATCATAAAATTGCTCTATTTTTTGGATATTTGGAGATTGCGTGTGTGTGTGTTAAAGAATTTTCTGCTTTTTAATGACCTTGGATTTTGATTACATAAATTTTTCTCAAAACATTTATTTTGTGTGTTTGAAAATATCTTACAAATCACATTTTATTTTAAAAAAAAACACACAATATTTAAAATTACATTTTATCTATAAAGTATTGGTCCCCGTTACCTAGTGGTCATGGTCGCGGACTCGCGGAGAGCAGTTTTCGTCGAGACGTGGGTTCGAGCCTTCATTCCACTAATGACCCACTGTGTAGCCGGGACGTTAAATATCTCGAGGCTCAAAGTTCTCCAGTTGGCGTTAGGTGAAAATTAGGAGAAGCTGGGACTAGCTCAGGTGTCGTTCCGCCACTTCACCGAGGTTCAAAATTACAAGGTCCGTCGGCATTAGATCTCTTACAAGGGACTTTGATTATTTAAAATTTTCGTAACTCAGTATGCATTTGATACCCTTACAAGGCAATTAAACCCTCAAGAGGTAAAATTTTCATTAATGCTTAAATGTAAGCATAAATTATATGAAAGCATTGTTTTAAGTTGAAAAGAAAATTCAAATGTACGAAATATTGCTGCAAAATCTTAATAGTTCAAAAATTTTGAACTTCTTCATAAAAAATAGCACCAAGACAGAATATTAATTAACGAAGGAGAGAAATAGAAACTCGATAGAATAAATATTTTCTAGGTCATGGATATTTTAAATTTAGTTCATATCGGTTTTTATTATTGAAACGACAGGTTTCGGTACTAATTTCTTACTTATTTCTTTATACAAAGTTTATATATCCAAGTTATAATTCTGTTATTGGATCAATATAGTCTTAAGAGTTGAACATTTGAATAACAATGAGAGGTCTTTAATAATTCTAATTTCTGACAACTTAAAAATTGGTGAATCCATGCTCAGCTTTTCAAGAAAGGGAATTGGGAACCGATATAGATTTTAATACCTTTCCTTTCGGAATTAAAATGAATCTTTTTTAGAATTTACTGAGTAAATCAGTATTGGTAGCTTTCGAGGATATATCCCTTATAACAGAAGTAGTTTAAATAAAAATAATGTAATGTTTTATGAGCTCTGAAGGACTAATATTTAATATTCAATTAGTTTCCAAATGGAAGAGTTGAAAAGTTTTTGACAGTTAGTTTATCTGATTGTCTCTTTCCTGTTTTTGTTTTGTGTTATCTTTCACCACTGATTATGAACAAAACAATACCTTTAGGGATATTCAAACCTTTGTTGCAATGATAAAATTTTTAATTCTTATATTCCATCGTGTATTTTTAATTCTTATATTCCATCGTGCATTTTTAATTCTTATATTCCATCGTGCATTTTTTAATTCATGAAACTTCTTCAATGAAGATAATTTTCCTGTTTGCAGAAATAATGCGTGTCGGCATATTATGGAATGGATTACGATAGAATTTAAAGAACATTATTTTTATTTCTTAATAAAACTATACTGTAACTTGACTAGACAAAATAAGTTTAAATTTAATGTACAGATACAATACAATATCGTATTGCTGCTTAGGAACTTGCAAATAAACATTAAAAATTCATTCATTAAGTGATTTAAAAATGATTCTTCTTAAGACATGATTTTCAAAAAGAAAGGAATTTCTTTTGTTGAAACAGTTTATTAGCCACTAAGGGTCTATTATTTTAGGTGGGGCATTTTGGCGTACCAGATAACTTTTCAATTTTGTATTGTTTGCTTCAATTTTAATTACATGTAGCTGATATAGTATTCAATTTAATAATTTATCGTTTGCTTTAATCATAGTAACATTTAGCTTAAATATATTCAATTTAATAATTTATCGTTTTCAATAATTTTAATATCGGAATAATTTATCATTGTCCATTTCTCGATATTTCATCGTTTACTTTAATTCGTACATTTAATTGAATAATTTAACAATAATTATAAAAAAAATTGCACCTGGGGGGCTAAATATGTTCTTTAAAAACTTTGCATAGAGCTTTTTTTAATTTTAAACTGTCTTATTTACAATACTTCTTGTAGGATGGCTTACACATTTGTTTATTTATACAACATCTGTTTTCTTCTAAATAAGTTTCTTTCTAAGGATTCCAGCAATATTCTCCGCTCAGAATGATTCAAACTGAAAAACATTGCTTACATGTTAATTCCTAGAAGTGAATGAATGAAATGAATTGAGATTATTTGTGTGTGTGATACTACTTATGTTTATCATTTTTATTTATAAATTTGAAAGCTCTCTTCATGAATATTCTTAAAATGAGCCTAGAAATATTTTATATTTTATAATATGAGGAAGTTGATTATTTATTATTTTAGGACGAATATTTTGTGTTTGCAAAATAATCATTGGGTTTTAAAACAATATAACTACAAAAACATCAATTCTGCTCTTCAGTTTTAACAGAAGGAAGAAACAGATGTTGCATTTTTATTTACATACATTCAATTTTCCGTATGAGCCATTAGATTAGCGCGATCTTAATTCCACGATCGGAGAGAAAAGGTTTCTTTTCTTCATCACGCATCTCAAAATGGCGCCCCCCCCCCCCCCCGCACCCTCGGAGAGTGTTTTGAATATGTTTCAAGTTGAAAGCATTCGGAAGATATTGATAGATTCAGATAGCATACTCCGAGTTATTGGAACATTGTGAACCGGTTTCACCTCTTCGATAACATGATTTAATTGATTGTTTAACGTCGCACTAAGAACCAACTAGAGGGTTATTGGAGACAGATTTCATAATTCTATTCCTCAGTTAAATTACATGGACGACACTTGAGCTGGCAACCTCCTCTCTAAATTACTACACCACGTCATCAGGAGAACTTGGGACATCGACCAGATTTAGCGTGCATCCATCCAACTACGCAGCGGTCTTTAATGGCATCAAAGCTCGAACCTACGATTCAAAGAAAACATCATCGGCTGCGAGTCTACGACTCTGATTACTAAGCATCTGCTGTCATCGTATTCGATTCATTTGAGTAAAAGAACGAGGCTTGGTAGATCATGATCTTTATACACTATTTAGCGAATAGAGTTTGACACTGTTTTGCTTTTAGTCAACAGAAATTAACGAATCGTAAACTAGGTTATTCCACAAACAATTGTTTGGATGATTTTACGTCGGTCATTACATTCGAAACTACGCAAAATTCAGTTAGAACATCGATAATGAAGCGTTAAAACGCCTCTGGGGAAAACTGGAATGCTGTATGAATGTTTATCATGTAACGAAAAAAGGACAAATAGAACACTTGCAAATACTTGAAAATAGAATTTAAAAGCTTCCTTTTTTATGAAGTATTGTTCATTTTCATTTTTGTAAATAGTTTTTGAAATAGAGTAAATTTAAACCCGGTGATTATTTTGTAAATACCCTGTATTTTTTCAGCTTTCTTTAAAAGTTCTAAAATTCGAGAAAAAAAACACCCAGCTATTTCTTATATAAAAATAGTATTTTAACTATTTTTAAATATTTTGTTTGAGGTATCGTTTCCGTTGAAACAGATAGGTTTTAATTTTGTGAAAAAAATTATTTGAAATAATCCTTCTCTTTTTTTTACATATGCTCCCTTGTAATGATTAATTACGTCTTTTAAAGGTTGAATACAATGTACCGAAAAGAAGTCGCTCTAATGCGTACCTCGTCCCAAAGCTTTGCTGGGCAAATCTCAAAGGCATTTGAAACGACACGTCAAGTTAGTCTGCCCTTTGATCAACAAGCGGACGACATGCAGAAGCCATTGAACATTCATCAACATTCGATTGTGGCACAAGAGTCACAAGTTTTCGAATTGTCTCCATTAAATCAAGAATCTGAACCAGTATCTTCGAACTCCTCCAATATATCCATAACATCGCTTCAAAATAGAATGACTGACTTTCAATCCCTTTCTGAAGACTTGTCGAACTTGCTTATACCTATTCCTTACAATATGGAGTCTTTAGAAGATATTCCTAGATTGGTTAGTTATGAATCATCCATCGATGGAAATTCATCAAAGACAAGTTCCCATTCTCGCAAAAAAAGGCGAAAAAAACGTCCAACTGGGTTTCGTAGACCGAAATTGCGCAAAAGACGCACCACCCCAGCACCGTCTGATTCCCTCTCACACCAGTAACAAAGAAATAATACTGAAATGTGGCAAACAAAAATCGCTAGTTTTGCTAAATGAGAAAAACAGTAAAGAAATGATGACATCACTATCCCTCATAGAAAATGTTTCTGATGTATCAAATATGATAGTTGATTTTGTATCATTGTGTTATGCATTATTTAATAATAAATTTATAGTTTTCAAAAAACAATACACGGTGAAAAATTTTCATTTCGAATACCTGTTTTTTTAAGAAAAGAAATTGGATGTGTATAAAACGTAATTAGTAAAAAAAGTTCGAATTATAAATTCTTAGTATATTGAGGAGATAATTTATTTATTAATTCTAATATTTAGGAGAAAAATAATGCAAAGGAATTATAGAATATTATGAGTCTAAACATTTCGTCATTGCAATGGGTCCTAAAGCCATTTTAAATTGAGTCGCTTAAAGAATATTTCATACTCATTGATCTGGATCCGACGTAGTGACATAAGTTAAAAGTAATCTGTAAGACTCGTATAATATTTTTCAAAATTTCTGTTGTGAATGTGAATGTAAACCGGAATATTTGTTCCAGGATTCGATAAACCCTAAAAACGTCGTTAAATTGTTTAGTTTTGCATCATTTTTTGCCATAAATTAAAAAAACATAGCTCTTAAAATGACAAATATAAATATAGGTTGCGATATAGTTGTCCCAATAATCTTTCAACATTACACAATTATTATTTTTTTTTTTTTTGAAAAAAAAATGTGAAAACACATAACTTAAATACTAACTTTAATATCTGAAATAATTCGAATTATTTTTCTGATCCTAAATACTTTTACAATTCACATAGATAAGTTAGAGAAAAGCAATATCTACTTTAATAATCCATATTTTTACCAGAGAAGAAGGAAAAATCTTACAATCTTAAATTTAAACTTTTATTCATATTTTCTTCTATTTTAATAATCGAACATCGATGTGCAAGAAGAAAAGCTGAGAAATCTGGGGAATTCCAATAAAATTAAAATTCCTAAATATTGTTGCAGAATTAAATCATATTCGATAGCTCAGTGGCTTAAATAATTGTATAATCCCTGCAGTGTTATTTCTCCAAAAAGTAAAATATGTCTTCAAGAGGTTTTGAGTGATACGAATTTGTATTGTTAACAATTCAATTCTTGCAGCAGCACTTATGCTAAATCGATTCTTCAAGAGAAATGAAACTTTTGTTTCAAATATCATTATTTTCACATTTTGATAGATAAAAACAATTCATTATTTTTATTTTTAGATGCAATAAACTCGATCTTGCAACTCTTTCTCTATTAAATGTATTTAATAACTGTAGAAATAACTATATAACTATAGAAACTCTCCCTCTCACTTAGCGTGTGTGCAACAGTCAATAAAATTTGCACAATATAATTTAGCACATTTTATTTAGACAAACAATATGCAATGTGTATTGGCATACTTCTTGAGACCTAGGTAATTCGCGAAGCTTCCCTTAACTAACATCTGGGGTTTTCTTTCTGACTTTGTGTTTAAATTTTAAACTGCTTTGCAGCCAAATGAAACGTAGTTATGAAAATTAAGTATACTCTAGAGGAGAGTGAATATAGATATAATAAAATGGCATCAAGGCAAGAGAGAATTGAATTAAAAGAGATAGAAAAAGTTAGAACGTTAGGAAGAGTGAGTGTGCTGGAGTTTCTTGCATGTGTATGTCCTTTTTGAAACCCGACGTTATCTTGTCTAATTTCTCCTCGGTGGATTTACTCGCATCGTATTTTTGATATATTACAGAAGTTGTTAGTACTCGCAGAGTGGAAATTTGAGCTGGTTGAGAGCATTCTATTCGTACTTACTGAGGAATTAATAAATATTATTTTGAAACTTTATTAATTAGAATCCTGGATTGTTGGTATGAGACTTATTTTAACTTATCGGTGCATGAGCTTAAGTTGAAATTTAGATTTGTGATTGTATCACCATTTAAGATGAGTGGTCAGTTGGGAAGTAAGATTACGCCGCAATTAAAAATGAAAGTTTTCTAAAATTGTTATAAAAATTTATTTCTACTAATTATATTTTCACACAAGAGAGGCCGAAATATTTATACAAAGGCTCAACTGACTAATTTATTTGTTTTTATTAATACCGCACTGGAAGCAACATGAAGGCTATTGGCGACAGATCTCATAATTTTGAACCTCGGTCAAGTGACAAGGATAATACCTGAGCTGGCACCTACCCCTTCAAGCTTCCACATCAAGCCAACGGGAGGTCCTTGAGCCTCAACATATTTAACGCAAATCATTCATGGCTAACCGTCAGGGTTTTAGTTGCATCGGGGCTCGAAACTACAATTCGATTAAAATTGTAGGTCGCAAGTCCGCAACCATGACCACTAGACTACCGCGACCATATACTAAAGTTCAAAGGAAAAATCATGTAAAGAAATTCTTCCTGTAAGAGAAGCAAGTATTAAAAAGTATTGGCAAATGTATAGTGAACTACAAATGATCAAGATCGGTTAAAATTCTAAGCAAATGAAAAAAAAAATTAATTTACTTCAAAAAATTAAAATAAATTTATAAAAGTGTTGGTATTGAATAAGAAATTTCAGAGTATAAAACTGAAATCAGGTAAGGGAGTTATCAGTAGGAAAAAAATCTTTAAAACGATTAACAGTCTTTATTTTGACAAAAGTAGTGTTCCAAATATATTCTTAAGAAATGAAAATAATTTGAAAGTACTAGATAAACCTAAATTACAAACTGATCTGCAAATTAATATCTTTACTTACTGAAGTTAATCTACCGTCAAAACCAGCCTACACTAACTCAGGGAAAATGCCAAAAAAAAACTAATACTAAATTAATTAAAATAATAAAATAAGGAAACAATCAACAGGAATAGCATGAACTGAAAGAAACGTGTGTTTGAAAATGAAACAAAGTTGTTATCATATCAATTTTTATATTACTAATGGGTTTACATTATAACTGATTTCCTTTAGAATTTTGTTATTTCCATTTATGTTACTAAACACAAGCATAAAGAGGTGTGCTCACGAAAATGAGAATTTCTTTTGAAAAGACATATCTTGACAAAACTGACCAAGTTTTGAAACAACAACAAAAAAGTCGCCAGTTCCATTCTGAAAGCATACTTTTATTCATTCAAATAATGATATCTGTTAAAGACCAAAATAACACTGAGAAAAGCCTTTACATCTCATATCCTATACATATTAACAAAATTCGTCCCCCACTGATAAGTACTTAAGTTTGCCTCACGATCTGCTGTAAATAAGAATGTTCTCCGAAACAAAGTTTTTATAAATACATTTTGAAAGCCTTTTTCCTAAACATAAAACACATGAGAGCAGTCTTTTACGTGATTAAATTCGAGAATCACGGCTATTCGTGAGAAAGCCACCGAAGCAATACAGACAAAGCATTTCATGTTCAATGTTATGCTACCCACGGGAATGGCATAAGAAATAAGGAACAAAGGTAGTTTCTTTACCAGCAGAATTCCACCAGACAAATTAGCTTCATTCCATTTATATCACTCCTTTGAGCACAAATGTTTTCCCATTCTTTTGATATCACATTTGGGTCCCAGATGAAGTAATGCGTTTCTTCGTTTTTTTGTTCCATTGTTCTCGCTAAATATGTTTGTTCTCGGATCATATTTTATGAAGACTGGAAATGTTATTAAATTTTCGAATCATTTTTTTAAAGGAATATACCTCTAGGCATTTCGAATTCATATTTTCTTTATAAGTTTAAAGATATTCTGCAAGTCAAATCTCAGTGGATGAGATTCTAAATTTCATTACATTACAGTGGTTTATATAACTCATTGTAAAGAACAGTTGCTGATGAACATTATCATATTACCATAAAAACAATTCTTTTAGTTCCCTGCCGATAGAAGTTTTTCACTAACTCTTTGAAAAAGTTTAAAATATCAGAACAGAATGAATAATTTCATATATAACTTGATATGTTTACCGCATATGCAGAGAGAGTAAAAGTTTTACAACAACAAAATTCTTTCTTAATTCAATTGAGAAAAAGAAGTACTAAAGATGATATAGCTTTTTATTTCTTTTCCAACACTGATTCGGATATAAATCGTTACTTAGATATAGTATTAATTCAATAAATAGGTTGATGATATTTCGAATATTATTAATTAAATCAAGTCCAGTTTTCTCTTTGGAATAAACAGACAGTTCACAATTAGATTTAAAATTTATTCAGTAAAATAGAGTGGGTTGATCTAAGAAATATTTGGCAATAATTGAGTTAGTTATTTAAAAGTCTTATATATATTGCTCGGATTTATTTTGTTCCATCTCAATATGTGTAACCACACTAGACACCTTGAATGCATTACAGATATCATAATTCTTTTATTGAATAAAAATCTCTATCACGTCTTTTTTCAACTGTCGAATAAAAGAACCAATGTGAAAGCTTCTTTGTTATGAGTTTGTGACGTTGGGATATTCGTGATTTTCTCTTCACTTACCTCGAGGACTTCTAGGTAATTTGAATTGCATAAAATTACTCTTTCTTCGAAACCAAAATGAAATGTAATTATGAAAATTAGATAAAGACAAGAAGTGCGGTAAACTGAAATGCAGTGATATTTAAACGAAATAGATTTGAAAGAAAAGAAAATGGAGATTGAGTAAATGATCGCAATTAATCATTTATATATAAAGTAGTTGGAAAAGACTCCTTGTTAGAATATTAGGGGTTGAATCTGCTATAATTAAAAAATGGGAACAACTTCGGTATGTGCCCGAAAGCCGCCATTTTTTTTTCCTGGAGACCAGTCATTTCTTGCCAAATAGCGGTTTGACTGATCGCAATGTTAAACCTAATATAATACATTAGAACGATATAAACAAACGAGGTAAAATGTAAACAAAAGATCCAAAAACGTTACTTTTCCAGAAAAAATTACTTTCCAAAATATATTATGACTGATTTCTTCTAACAATGTTTACATTTCTAAAAAATTAATCTGAAGATAAGATTTACAGAATAATTTAAATTTATAATTTTAATTACGAACAAAAAAATTCCTAATTACTTTCAATAATAAAAACTTATTCTAAAAATGTAACAGAAAATTTGTTATTTTAACTACTGTCAATATTAAAAATATATTCAGATGATATATAATAAAAACTTAAGCAGAAATATTTATTTTAACTTTTATTGAAGAAATTTATCTAATGTTTTTTTAAAAATTCTTCGTACGACAAATTTTGCCTTACAATCTTTCAATCTTGGCATTTTTTTTTTTTGTATTGAAACTTTTTGAGCAAGATTTTACTAAAGTTATCACAGAATCTCTCATAAGAATTCTACTAATGAAAGCAAATAATATTAGTATTTTTATGTTTAAGAAACCCCCGTACCTGTACTTCAATCATACCACAGACATATTTATAGCTTGAACAATAGTTTCTAATATTCCAAGCATTTTTTTTTTGTACTTATATTGTGCTGTCTTCGGTTGAATTGTTGAAAGTGATATTTTTGGAGCCTTCCATTTCGAGTTTCAGTTGCTCACCCGATGAAGAACTTAATTTTTTTTATAGGAATTGCTGAAGCCGAAAAGAGTATAATCTCATATTGTCTTGCAAGGCAAAAAATAAATTGAGTTTACAGTATTCCAATAAGAAATTCTTTTACGCCATTCTTTCATGAACTTGTTAGAAAAGTTACTTACTAATTAACTCCTTTTCAAACAAAGTCGCTGACGCGTGTTGATAGGTTAAGAATAAACTATATTAAAGTTAACTATGGGGGAAAAAACTAAATTTAAAGTAAAATATTTTTTTATTATGTGGTTCAGATTGTTATGAACATGTAGTTCGGTTTATAATGATTACCACACAGACATAATAAAACCATACTTAATTATTAAATAAATTAAAAAGCAAAAATTTTATTATAATACTAAAGGTGATAACTGTCAAAAATTAGTTGTAATTTAAAAATGACTGAATTTCAAAAATCATTAAAAGTATTCCAAGAAATTAATCAGTATCGTTCTATCAAGAACAGCAACAAGAAACAATTTCCTTGCTTTCTACACCTTCTTTCTACACCTCCAAATACCCACTGACCTTCTACTCGATGGCCTTTGTTATACTTCTTTTTTCTAAATTTGGATTCATCTATCTCAACTTTTTTTCCCCACACCTCCAATTGTCTCAGATGTTTCCTCAATATTATCCGCTATAATTTCATTTATAAACTGTCTCCAGTCGGCAACCGTACTAAATGAGAATGAATATTCAGATATATCATTTGTTGCATATCTCTTAACAATGAGATAGGTAAGAAAAATATCTCCCCAATTGTAAATTTACTAAAGCTGAAGCAAGATCCAAACCTAATAGATTTCTGCGAACCACACTCTTTCTTATTTATCCTATTTCTACTTGTCCAAACAGCACCATTATCATTTGGATCTTAGTTTCATTGGACTATTGCATTTTGCGCAATTTAAGTCCTTTTTTTTATTAAATCCGCTTTTCCAAAAAACTCTTGCAATAGGTCAAGAATTTTACATAACTCGTATACAAAAAGTTACCTTTACAACTCTTGGTTCTCCCGTAAGAGCTCCTGTTACGAAACTTGAAGTGTGAGGGCGCCAGGGTGCGATGCCAGACGGGGAGAAAAACATTTTTTGCCTGTTGCGGTTAGGAGTAGTAAATAGGCTGTTGTAAAATGATGTTTTGGTATGAAAGTTTGTAATAGAATGTAAATTCTGGTAAGTGTTATGTGTGTGTGTGATTCATTAAAATATGAAAAAGACATTCATCTCGTCATTATTCGATGTTTCGGATTTGTTTCGTCGATTGTCGTATTGAAATAGTGAAATATTTGGTGCATCGGTCGCCAACATATGAACCGAAAAACACTGAAGTGGAACTGACTGAACCACAGTTTTGAAAACTTTCGAACATCGAATGGTGGGGTGAGTCGAAATTTCGTTTTCGAAAAAATTGTTGTTTAACAAGTCGTATCGGTTTTGTAATTTCGTTTTTGAAAAATGTTATAGTTGAGTAAATTGTATCTGTTTTGTATAGTTTAGAATTTGATTGTGATAGTTATTTGATTTGTATAGTTGAAGTGGTTTGAATTGTAGTATTAATTTGTTGAAGGTTTAATTGATTTAACGATGTTTGAGCTGTATATTTAATTTGAAATTCTTAGACTTGTTGTTCGGAATTGTTGTTAACTTGTATAGCTACGTTGTATTGTTAGAATAATGGCTGAGAAAAGGAATTTAGAGAGGTTTAAAAAGCAGCGCACCACTCATAAGAGACAGGGTTGCAAAATTAATATCTAAAATAACGAATCGTTTGTCAGAACCTGATGTTGAAATTGATGAGTTGGAAGATCTTTTAGTTCAGCTACAAACCAAAGACGAACAGCTCAATTACATAGTTAATAAGATTGAAAATGTTTTAGATATCGTGGATATAGAATCTGAAATTGAAAAAATAGAGGAGTATAATGAAATCATTGTTTTTAACTCGGTTAAACTTAAAAATAAAATTAAATTGCTTCAGTCCGTAACTGAACAGGAAACTAGTAATGTGCATCAAACCCCACAAAATAAAAGTAAACCAAATACAAACGCAAAGTTACCAAAATTGAAAATCCAAACATATTATGGAGACCCGTCGGAGTGTTTAAACTTTTGAAATCAATTCAAAAATGCAGTTGACAAAAACCCTTCACTTTCAGACATTGAAAAATTTTCGTATTTGTTTAGTAGTCTCGGGGGAGAGGCTCTTCTTTGTATAAAATGTTTCGCGATTACTGAAGATAATTATAAATCAGCTTTAAAATTATTGAAGGATTCGTTTGTCCAGAATGACTTGTTAATTAATGCTCATAAGTCAAAATTGTTAAATATGACACCCTTAAGAAATTCTAGTAATTTACTAGAGTTAAGAAATTTATATTTTAAATGTAAAACGCAAATTCGTTCTTTAGATAGTTTGGATGTGAAATCGGATACTTATAGTGTTATGCTTAGTGCAATTATTTTAAAACTTTTCCCTAGTGACCTTGCATTAGAATATAGCAAAATTCAGATTTCTGGTACTAATAACAATCTGGAAAAATTGATGACTTTTTTATAATGCTATCAGCGCGTAAGAGAGCGTTTAGCATCGAATCGCATTCCTTCCCACCGCCTCGTAATTCGAATTCTCAATGTAAACAACTCTGTCGTCGTAAGTTCGGCCTGTCCAACCGTAATAAATTTGTACCACCAGCCAGTGAATTGTTAACTAATACATCTGTCTGTGTATGTTTATTTTGCTGTGAATTACATCCTTCTCATCTGTGCAAAAAATCGAATGCTAGTAAAAAGAGAGAGAAACTATTGCGCGAAAAGAGGTGTTTATTATGTTGTAAATTAAATTTTTTTGTCAAAAAATGCAAAGGAGTTGTGTATACTTTCTGTAAAGGCAGACACGCTCAAGCCATTTATTTCAATATAGAAAATTCTAAATCTCAGAAAAGGGAAAATGATTCGGAGAAAAATTGTAATGATGTCGTAGCCTCTTACCACTAATTATATGATTAATGATAAAAAAGGGGGGAGCGATTTTATTGTAATATGTGAGAGTAGAAATAACTGGTACTAAATTGTCGGATTGTATATTTTCATTGTTTGACAATGGTAGAGAACGAACACTGTCAAATAAAAAAAGTATTTCTGAGAAGTTGGGATTAAAAATTATAGGAACGGAAAGATTGAATATTTATTCATTTGGTGCTAAGAATCCTAGGTAGCAGGTTTGTCGCAAAGTAGAGATAAAATTGCGAAATATTTTGGACGGAAGGGAAGTGGTTGTAGATGCATTGGAAATAGACGAAATATCGAGAGCTTCGATTCGGGATCCAGATCGGGATATATGTGCTGAAATGGAATATAAGGGATTAGCTTTGACATTTGATTTTAAGGAGTTGTCTAGCGATGGTCAGATTTCTTTGTTAGTGGGAGCAGATTATTACTGGGATTTAATAAAAGGGATCCAACGGTCAAATTCGTCATTGGAAATTATAGAAACTATATTTGGATGGTCGCTACAAGGTAGATGTGATGAGCTGACTGATTCTACTTTGGTTAATTTCGTTCTGAGTGAAAAGGAGTCGCTCTCCGCTAAAATGAGACGCTTTTTGGAAGTTGGAAAGCTTAGGGATTAGAGGGGACGAAATAGACTCAGGTATGGAAGACAAGGAAGGTTTAAGGGAATTTAATGAATCGGTTCAATTAGAGGAAAATATATATTGTGTTAAATTGCCGTGGAAAGAAGGCAAGAAAAGTTAGGAAATAAATAGGGAAGTGGCATTAAGACGTTTTTTAAGGGTTTGGTCGAGAGATTTAAAAGAATTCCGGTGTTGTATAAAGAGTATCGAGAGGTTGTTGACGGTTACCTTGAAGAAGAAATAATTGAGTTTTGTATGACAGAAGGGTTGACTGATGAATCTTCATTTTATTTACCCCACCATGCTGTCGTTCGAGAAGACAAAATCAGCAGTCGTCTTAGAATCGTGTTCGATGGAGCGGCTCATGAAGAAGGACAATATTCACTGAATGATTGTCTAAAAACAGGAATTAATTTGTACCCTAATTTATTTGAACTTTTGATCAAATTTCGAGAAAATGCCGTTGTATACATAGCTGACATACGACAAGCATTTCTGGATATTTCGTTAGATACAGAGAACAGAAGATTTAACAGATTGTTTTTGACACAACATTTAAATTTTAATAAGATTATTGTATTGAATTTTACTCGTGTTTTGTGCGGAGTAACACCGAGTCCTTACCTGCTCGCAGCAACATTGAAATTTAATTTCGAACAGTACAAAGACTTATTCCCAGAAACTTGTTAAACACTTTTAAAAGCATTCTGGGTTGATGACCTTGTTGGAGGTACTGAACAGGTAGAAACAGTTCTGAAAATTACTATTGAAAGCGTGGAAATCTTAAAAAAATGCTGGAATGGTACTTAGAAAATGGCAGAGAAATTCAGTAATACCTCGTGAAGCTTGGAGGAGAGCAGGCATAGAAACTCAAGAAGACAAAGCCATCGAAGCAGGATGTGGTTTCCTACAAAGGTTCTGGGACTAGCCTGGGATCCAGACAAGGACTTGATCATTTTTGACTTTAGCAAATTGATAAACATTCTTGCCAATGTTTGCAGTACCAAAAGATTCATATTGCAGATATTTGGTTACACTTTCGACCCGATCGGATTCTTGGGAACATTCATCATTAGACTAAAGATACTTCTGCAAGAGCTTTGGGCAGCTGAAATAGAGTGAGACGATAAACTTCCATTCTCACTAGATTTCAATTGGCAGTTGTGGTATAGTGAACTTAAATACCTAAATAGTGTCGAGATCTCTAAATATTATTGAAATTGAGTTCAATTTGTATGATTTTATTTCACTTGATATTCATTCCTTTTCAGATGCTTCCGTAGCAGCATATGGATGCGTGATATTTCTTCGAGGAGTTACTCATAATAACAGAGTTATTATTAAATTTGTATGATCAAAAAGTAGGGTTTCCCCTCTAAAATCACTAACTTTGCCTCGTTTGGAATTGATCGGATGTTTGTTATCTGCTTGGTTATCTACGCAGGTGAGTAATTGTTTAAAATTTGAAGCAAAATGTTATTTCTGGACTGATTCGAATATATGCGAATATTGGATAAAGGGTAAGATCGACAATTACAAACCCTTTGTAAAAAATAAAGTTAGGGTGATTTAAAATTTGACTGAACGAAATCAATGGTCTCATTGTCCTGGGAAGGAAAATCCTTCAGATATCCTTTCCAGAGGTACTGTGGCCTCAGATTCAGCCAAAATTCCATTGTGATGGCACGGACCACCTTGTGTGGGTAAACCCAGTGAGTTTTGGCCAGGTAAATTCAAAATTGAGAATCCTATCGGAGATCTAGAGTTACGGAAGGAATTTCAAATAGTTCAAAATAAATGTGCAGTACATGATTCCTAATTTGTTTTAGACTTAAATAAGTATAGTGATTTATATAAAGTGTTAAAAAATTACAGTTTTAATTAAAAGATTTGTCAATAGACTTAAGAAACTACCAATAGAAATAAGATCTTGTAAGGTATCTGAGCTCTTAGAAGCTGAACAAGATTGGATGAAATATGAACAAAATCTTGTCTACTCTTCCGAATTGCAATGCATTAAAGGTGTTAAACTGATTTCTAAGACCTCATCTCTTTATAAGTTAGCCATGTTTTTAGATGACAATAACGTTTTGTGTGTCAGGGGTAGACTTGAAGAAAGTGTGAATTTTCTTCTAATGAAATTCACCCGATACTCTTGGCAAACCAATCAAAATTTACTGAGTTGTTCATTTTTAGAGAATATAACAAAGTTTGCCACGGTGGGATGTCTGTGACCCTTGTTAAAATTCGAAGCAGATATTGGATTCCGAGGGGTAAACAGATTGTCAAAAGGGTTTTGAAAGACTGTTTGATTTGTGGAAAATACTATTTGAAACCAGCTTAACAAATAACAGCACAACTACCAAGAAATAGAGTTCTTGAAAGTTCCCCTTTCACGGTGGCCGAAATCGATTTTACTGGTCCCGCTATTCTTCGTTCTGAGAAAGACAGTCAACAAAAATCGTATATAGCCTTGTTTACTTGTGCTGTAACACGAACTCTTCACATAGAGCTAATAACTATATTTCGTCTTTAAGACGATTTTTATCTAGAAGGGGTAATTGTAAAGTAGTCATTTCGGATAATGCTAAGAGTTTCAAAACAACAGATAGCATCTTGAAAGAATTTTCCAAAATTCTAGTTGATTTGGAATTAAAGAAATTTGTAGCCATACATGAGATAACATGGTAGTTTATTGTTCCACATGCCCCTTGGTGGTGTGGTTTCTACGAACGCCTCATGAGAAGTATTAAAGAGCCTTTAAGAAAAATTCTCGGTAGGGCATATCTTAGCTTTGAAGAAATGACTACCATTCTTGCCAAAATTGAACTTGTTTTGAATCATAGACCCCAAACTTATACAAGTAATGAATCTGAATGAACCATTACCTCTTACTCTAGTCCATTTTCTGTTTCTTGGATAGGAAAATTTTAGCTATCCTGTACATTTTGTAAACACTTTAGTAAAGAACCTTCTACAAAGGAAAATTTGTCTCGATGAATATTGTATCAAACTAAACTTTTATGTCGAATCTGGGCAAAATGGGAAAATAATTATTTGATGCAGTTGCGAAATGCACATAATTTTGTAAATCCAAATCCGGAAAAGGATCTTAAATGGGGAGACGTAGTATTAATAGAAGGGGCCACTAAATCTAGATACTTGTGGCCTCTTGGTATAATTGAAGACGTTATTATTGGTCGTGACGACCATATACATTCTTGTCTTGTTTGAACTGCCAAGGGTCAGCACAAACGCCCAATTCAGTTGATTTATCCACTTGAAATAATTTGATGTATAAATCTTTATATTTAGTTCCTTGTTGTATTGTATTTCATGTTTGTGATCATTTGTAATGTAATTTGTAGTATATTTGATTGTTCTATCAATATTTAGTGTACTCTTAACAGAGTACAGGTTGGATGTGTTACGAAACTTAATGTGTGAGGGCGCCAGGGTGCGGCGCCAGACTGGGAGAAAAACATTTTTTGCTTGTTGCGGTTAGGAGTAGTAAAATGTTGTTGTAAAATGATGTTTTAATATGAAAGTTTGTAATAGTATGTAAATTCTGATAAGTGCTATGTGTGTGTGATTCATTAAAATATGAAAAGACAATTATCTCGTCTTTATTCGAAGTTTTGGATTTGTTTCGTCGATTGTCGTATTGAAACAGTGAAATAGCTCTATCTTTTCTACAGCTGGAATAGGCTCTTGGGATTGATGCCTTTGGCCATACAATTTGCTGATAATCCTTGACGAATTGAGTCATAGGAATACTGTTAACAGAATTAATTTCTAATTATAAGAATAAGAATTTAAGTAAAAATAAGAAGCCTAAGAATTTTAAGTTCTATACTTAATGAATTATAGCTGAGAAATTTAGAGAATAAGAGGACTAAGAATTAAAGTTCTTTTATTAAGAATTATAACTAAGAAATTTAAGAGAGTAAGAGGCCTAAGAATTTAAATTTTTTTTCTAATGATTTTTTAAATAAAAATTAATTTATATTTAATATAAATATTTAAATAAGGTAATATATAAGAGTAATAATAATAATAAGTAATAATAAGAATAAAAGGGATGGAATAATACAACCTGCTTTTCTCCAACAAAATTCTTGAATCTTTATGAACACGTTATCAGCTCCAATTCATGCATAGAAATGGTTAAAGTTTTCGAAACACGCGTAAAATCACAAGGGCTGGTTAATGTTGCCAGGTTTGCCGAAATACTAGACTTTTTTTATTAATTTAATTGCACTTAATTAATCTAATTAGTATAATTAAAAACTAATTAATATAATTAGTTAAGTAATTAGATTAATTAATGTAATTGAGTAAACTAATTAACTAATATAATTATAATTAATTAATCTACAAATCTAGAAAATTCTAGATATCGAGAAAATCTAGGGTTGACATAAAAAACGTAGCAAGTATCAGAAATGTTAGGTCACCACTAAAAAGCAATAATCGCCCGATTTGGCGAAGGAAGCCCGAAAATTGGCGGTTGGGCATATACCGAAGTTGGGCGAAAAAATGCTTGAATCGAATGAGTGATTTAGGAACTAAGACTTCATTACAAGAACGTAAATGACTGAATCAGAGGAACTCGAGACAAAGTTACCTTACGTACGTAACTCGTATTTTTTGTTGTTAGTTAATAAATTCTTTTACCCTGCTCTAACGTGGAGTTTCGAGCTTATTGATCATTTAATTGGAGATAGTTGGAGAGTTAAATAAGGAAGGAAATACATCGCAAGTTAGGAGGCTTGACTGAAAAATAATGCCCCCTTTCTGATAACTTAAGTATTTGCAACTCGACTTTTGAAAGTCGATTTGCAGCTGAAAGCTACACTTGTTCCATGTGTAATGCAGTTATTTTCCCTGTTCCTAGGTTCCACTGGTGTGTTGAAAACTGATGAAGATGGCAACTCAATGCAAAGGAAGTTGAAACAGTGAGGTCGCATTACACCAAACCTTGCACTGTGTGACTTTCACCTGATCGCTTCTTCATCACTTTCGTGCAGACGTTTAGTTGAAAGGCCACCTTTAAAGTCTAGCATCGACAGCAATCACCAGAATTCATTACGAACGGGTTTGCTTTATTTGATACATGTTGACGGTAGTGCGAAAAGAGAACAAGGATTATGAAGAAGCGATGCCTCTTATGGTGCTCATTCATCTTGTAACGAGTTCTCGCGCACATTTTCTTCTTTTGGGATTACTTTACTGCGATGTTTGATATGATAATCTCACCTTGTGAAAGAACTGTAACTTACATTAATTAGAGTTACTATAAAAGAAGTGTAGTGGTATAGAATAGCGGAGATAAGAGGAGAGAGAAGAATAACCGAGATTAATATGATCAGTACATGAATCAAGCACCTGGGAGAAGAGATTTTCTGAGCGTGTAAACTAGAATCGTATCCCATTACTAAAAGTGTATTTGAATCGGATCCAGTTAATTCAAGTCCACTGTTTGGAGTTATGAAGATAAGTAGAAATCTCCATAATAATATTTGGTTAAGGTGATTAAGTAAATGCGCCACATAATTAATTTATTTTAGTGAAATTCTGAATGAACTAGTTAAATATATTTACTGATTATTATTGCATCAATATGTCTCAATTACATAATTCCTAACAATCATTAGGGAAAAGATGGAAGTAATAAAGAACAAGGTTAAGTGCAATGATCCCTAGCTGCTTCAATTTAAACTCTATGTGGGTCGACATCTTCTTACATTTTCAACCCATTAGTGAGATCTGGGAACAAAGAAGACAATGGCGTTACAAAGAGGATGCATGTATCTTTCAGGTAGAACAATTCTTGTTGAAATTTGGCAACAAGCAATAAAAATATTATGGTCATACAGGCATTACTTTTCGCTCAAATCCGATATATTTTAAAGGTGATTTTATTCTGACAATAATATCTCCCTATAAGGGATACCCGCCGGTCCAAACATTTTGTTCCTTAATAAGAGGTTTATACATATACTATTCAAAGGGAACGGGACCAACAGAATTGTTTCTTAAATAAAGTATCCTTTATTCGGAGGTGTACTAATGTATATTTGGTATATTTATAAAAAATATTACATTTTCAAACAACTTTCACCGATTTGTTTGTCTTCCATTGAATTTAAGAATTTCATTAGAAAAAAATATAGATTTATTGGTATATTATGACTTATTTGCTTAAATGCATAAAAAGTTACATTTTTTAAAATTGTCTTGAAAATTATTGAATTTTGACTTTCAAAATATTTATGTCGTCTCTTTACAGTGTATTGCATTTAAGAAAGGGAAATTTAAGTTGAAGTATCGCTTCCTGAATGAAACTGGAATTCATGGTTACATTAGTTTGCAATTAACTTTCTTAAGTGAATTTGAATGTGCATTTATTTTTCCAAAAGCTATAACAAAATAAATATTTACCAAAAAAGTAGAAATTTAATAAAACTAATTGTTCATTAAAATTGATTCACCTTTGGACTTATTGTATGTATTAAACAAAAAGAGAGATAATATGAATCAAGTAAAAAAAAGAGATTTCGAACAAGTAACAAATCTTAAAACGAGCAGTGCTGTTTTACAGTATGGTAAATACCGTTTCTACTCTGTTAAATTTTCCACAAAATACAGAAACCGTATCAATAAATATGGCACTGCTTGAAATAGTTGTTGTAAGGTTATAACGACCCTTAAAAGCGTTATAAAAATCAATCTTTAAAAAGGCAATCTCGTTGAAAGCCAAGGCTAATATTTTGAGGCGTTTCATCTGGCTTTACTAAATAAAATGGAAGGTGACTCTAAAAATAGAGAGAAGAATAAAGAATGATTAATAGGGTGTGAAAAGTATCAAATCAAAAAGTAATCACTTTAAAAGCAACTTGGAGGGATGACTAAAAAAAGAATTTGTGTTAGGTGTAATAAGAAAAAACATAATTGAGAAAAAAAAGAAAATTACCATTTTTACTTATTATGAAGCTTACATAAAGCAAAATACAGAGGGTGTTTACATAATTTTAGAATAAAAAAAATTCTTCTTCTTTCAAAATGTTGGATGTAAACAAACTTTGGATTGAAGTATGCATTTTTACAAAAATTCATTGCAAAAATTTTTAATTGCTACTACAATGAAAGAAAACTTCAAATGAATATCCTAAAACGGAGTGTACTGTTTCGAATGTTTTTATAGTGATTTCAGTGGGAACAAGAGAAAATACATCGATGCTGTAATCAGTTGCACATTTGAATTGTAAACAACTGTAGCAACAATAAACGAAGTAACAAACCAGCTTTAAAAAGGTAAAAATTATGTTCACTGTCTTTTTTTTTCGGGGGTAGGGGTCAAAGAAAGATATTTTGTATAGTATTGTATGAAAACCATTTAGCAGGAGGTAAATGGGAATAAACCGCTACTCTTGATAAAATTTGGGTTGCCTTGAACAACTGCAACAAAATAAGTCTATTGTATAAAATAAGTCTAAGATAATAGAAGAACAGAGAAGATGTACAGACCTGTACTGAAAATGCAAAAAAAAAACGTTTCAGTAAAGACTTTAGGATTGTTGCAGGTTTGTCTCACAATGGGAAATTGCAATGACTAATGGACTAAATTTATATGACGTCATGATCACATGATATCTTGACCACGTGATACCCACCGATGTAAACAAGTCTTTTATTAGTTTCTTTTGCATCGCATTTGTGAAATGTGTTACGCTTCATATGATTAAATAATTTATATTTTAGTAAATATACTACTTCTTAATTTAATGCGAAATTATCACAAAACTCTGTTTTATATATTTTTCACCAAAAATAAATGCAAAAATCGAAATTTTGGATTGCTGTAATAAAATATAAAGGTATTGAATCATTCTTCTATCAACAAGCTGAAATAACGGCTGCATATTTATTTGGTTCCATACAGACATTTTGTTATAATTATGAAAATATCCTAATTTAATGGGGATTTTCTAGTATTTAAAAAAGGTATTTTTACTTATCTTCATTAAAATTTAATTTAATAATATTATTTGAGGAAAGTTTGTAGATTTTTAATATGTTAGAATATGTTTTTAACATTTGTTTAAATATGCAGTTTTGGGTAGCACATATATTGTGTCGAATTTAATTCTATGATGTATTAGTTTTTTAAATGAAATTATTTAAATAAAACTTGATGCTTGCATATTCTTTCTTTTAGTGAAAGCGCCATATTATTTCAAAATTTGCCTTCCACAGACGCCGCCATCTTTTTTTCCGCTTCTAGTAGAGTCGGGGGTGAAATACTCACTTTTGGCGCCATATTGGCTATATTTCAAAAATTTTGCCAAAAGTGTCCCGGTAAAATTGCACTTTATCCAAATTTTTTAAAATAACTATTATACAAGGTACAAAATTACAACTTCTTAAATCGTAAATCATTATGTAACTGTTAAAGCGTAATTATGTATCTTAATTAAAGTAGAAAAAACAGTTTATCCAAATTTAAATCCAATTTTTCTTTATTTTTTAGGTAGAATCAGCCTGATTAATAAAATGTCTATATTACATAAAAGATACTATAATTTAAAGATACTATACCATTTTAACAATTCATATTTATTTTTCAGATGATTTAGAATAATTACAATATATTTTAAAATAAATATCGGGCGTTTATTTTTAACATGTTAGAACTAACCGATCATCTGTTTGATGTATAAAAATATTCGATAATTTTCCATTTCACCGGAGCAAATCTCGTCAGCAGACTTTATTGGCGACAACACACAGTAAACACATATTTCGTTTGGCGTCACTTGTATCATTTTTGGCGACTGTATCGTTTGCGCCAGAGAAATTGAAAAGTACCAAATATTTATAAATGAAATAATTTGAAATACGAAATAAGATTAACGAAATAAAAAGGTGAAAATAACTCATTGGCCGCTAACAGGTCAAAAATGTATCTTTTCAAAGCAGAAAGTAAGTTGAATCTTATATCATAAGTATACAAACAAATACCAGAAGCATCTTTAAATAGGTTTAGCTCTCCAAACGACATTTTAACAACACAATTAAACGAAAATAAGATTACAGATACATAAAAATATGCTCATATTATTTCCTACCGAAGATAAATAACTGAATAATGCAAAAAATATGGTAATATTAAGTATATTATTCGAAATAAACAAGATATACAATATATATATATATATATATATATATACTAGCTGATACCCGCCCGCTTCGCTGGGCAGACGATAATATTATATTTTGGAACCTATACGTAAAATATCAAGAAATTTTTAAATTTAATTATAATCTGAATTTAAAAATTTTAGAAATTGATTGTCTGTAATAATGGTTATCCATGACTTTCAAACATATGAGAAAAGTATTTAAGCGTTAATAATTCATCAATGAAAATGTAATTTAGTCCGTAAATCTGTCGTTGAACAGAATTCCGCATCACCGATGAGGTAGTGTGTAGTGCGATGTGTTCCCATTATTCTATATGGCGGATCCCCAGTAGGCCAAAACCATGTAAAAATTGCCAACATAAAAATAAAAATACATTTTTATATATATTTTTTTATTTTTTAAACCTGTTGAAACAATTTTTTTGTGTATTACATTTCTATTGTCTTTATTTTGAATGCATGGCAATTTTTGAGGGTGACAACTACATTTTTATTTTTTATTATATCAATTTATTTATCTTAATTATTACATTCATTATTATTTTATCTTATTCTTATTTTAGAAATAGTTAAATATTAGAAAAATATGAAATAATATGCCTACATTTCCAAAACATCTCTGTAGACAACATTCTTCGCTCGTTTTTCTGGTTGAAGGTTGATTAGATTTTCACGTGAACTAACTCTTGAACATGCCATATAAAATTGACCATGTGAAAAACAGACACTTTGTAAATCTACACCAGCTAATTTTAAACTCTGCCCTTGTGCTTTATTGATAGTCATCGCAAAGCAAAGTCTAACTGGAAACTGCAAACGCTTAAATTCAAAATGATAATCTGATGGAATTAATGGTATTCTTGGAATGAATATATTTTCACCCTCATATTTTCCTGTAAAAATAGTCGCTTCTATAACGTTTCTTTTTAGAGATTTCACTTTGAGTCTGGTGCTGTTACATAATTTAGGAGGATTTAAATTACGCAACAACATTATTGACGTACCAATCTTTAGGTAGCCTAGTGGGCAAGGTTTCGGATTCGTGGCCGGCGGTTTTCGCTCAGTCGCGGGTTCGATCCTTGGCCGCCAAAGACCCACCGTGTAGCCGGGGTGGATGCACGTTAAATCTGTCGGGGCCCAAAGTCCTCCCGTTGGTGTGGTGTGGATGTTAGGAGAGGGGGGTACCAGCTCAGTTGTCGTCCTCGTCACTTGACCGTGGTTCAAAATAATTATAGAAAGAAAATATTCTGAAAGCTGATCCTTATGGTTAAGAAGACTATTCAAATGTTCAGGGTAGGATCTAATAGCAGGAATTTGGACTTGATCACCGCTGCAGCACATTCCTGGAGGTTCTTCTATCAATTTTAAAGCATGGCACTACAAACAGGACAAACGTTTTCTGATATTTTTTATCTGCGATTTTATCATTTAAATAGTCAATATCTGTTATATATATTTAAAACCAAAGCTTTAGAAATCCAAGGCACTAATTTAACTTTTGATCTTTTTTCATTGCATTTAATTACAGCTGCCTGATTCATAGGGGGGTTATTAGAAAAGTATTTTCGTATTGCTGCTCTATGTACTTCAGGATGGCTTTTAGTATATTTTGAAGCAACTTCTCTATGTATTTCAAGATGACTTTGAGTATACTTTCAACAGCGTGTCTTACTTGTTCATATCTAATTGAATTTGTGAATATTTTTCCTCTTTTTTTTACCTTTATTTAATTGAAGAGATATTATATCATTAATAATCTATTCACTTGAACTTGATAAATTAATGTTAGATATTGATTGAGTCTTTGAAAGTAGAATAGATACATTTTCTTGAGGATGAAACACTAAAGATGACACATTTTCTTCATTTTCTTTTTTTCCCCTGAATTGTTTCCCGAACAGAAGCTATAAGGCAGCCACCTTGATACACTTCGAACTGATAGGGAAATAACTCTGCCGCCGCCATAATTTCGCAAATAGATCCATACGTGTTTGGTTTACACATTTCGGTAAAATATAAATCGTTGGTATTATAAGAGGCGCCCGATAGCATTTGAATGCAGCATTTAAACCGATCCCAGTTGTTAAACATGTGAGAAACGATAATATTTCTCATTTTATACGCCATCGATATGTCACCGAACACCAGCAAAGACAGAGACGAAAATAAACTTGCTCCGTAGCCAAGGATTTTAAAAACTTTGAAAGGAGTAGGTATTCTATCTATCCAAGTATATTCAACATCCATTATTAAAAACTATAACTGAAAAGTAAATAAGAAAAATCAATTTGTATTAACCTACAATGAAATACTTTTCAAGTTAAAAAATACAATTAATTTTTTAAAATCAAATTATTTAAAAATTCAACAAAAAATACTTACAAAAAGATAAAGTATAGTAAAAAAATTTAGCAAAGAAATCCTTGCGTATTATATCCTTTTTACATAGGGATAACTCTTACGCTACAGCATATCTAAAACCCACTTTGAATAAGAACCAAGAATGCTCTAAAAAATCATATCATTAAAAATAATTCTGTATCATGAAACATAAAATAATATCCAGCCATTTTAAAAAAAAAACAAAAACGTTTATTCCTAGAACCATAAACTAAAAGTTGCCAAAATACAAAAACAAAACTTTTGCAAAATGTTTACATTAGGTTACAGTTAATGCGTACATCTGCATATAAATGATTTTGACAGCACTTTTTTTTTTATCAATGATGAATAACATATACGTTATTATTCATTTGTTTAAAACAATTAATATCTTCATAAGATTGCGTTTTAGATTTACAAATGCTGAATTTATCAATCATTATTAATAATAAAATGCTTTTCTCATAAATTTAAAACTTACGGCTGGTTCCACAACAATAAAAAATTATTTTTGCTGAACAGAAGCGGCGAATCAGCTGGGGTTACCATAGTATAGCTTTTAAAATTCAATGCAAGGTCATTGAAATGCTTCGACTTGGCGGATGGAAGATATTGTGAGTAATCCATCCTCATCAGACATCAATATTAGATTATTTAGTATTTTCCATTTCTCACGCCAAATCTCGCCAGTAAGCTGAGTAGCTTATTTACGAGTATACATATAAAAAAAATATATTCCGTTTGGCGTCGGTCATATCATTTTTTTAGCGATAAAGTCGCCAAAAAATGACATAATCAATGGATAAGAAAAGATTAACGGATGAAGTTACAGGTTAGAATTCCGTAAATCCGTTCTTGTGAGCGTCTACATCGCAAAATGAGTACCTGTACCATTTCCAGTCAATCGTTTGTATGTTTTAGAGATATCGTGATGAGTCAGTCAGTGGTATTCAACATATATATATATATATATATATATATATATATATACAATTAACATGTAGGGAAATCCTATGTAAATACAGAACACTGCGGTATGTTTATGATATATATCACGTGATTCTGCGAATTTAGTCCATTGGGAAGAACATTATAATATTAGGAGAATGTTGAACACCTGATATTTACTGAAAACAATTCTATTTCTTGATTTTAATGATTTTCAAAGAGGGAAATTACATCAAGACAAAAGCCATGGGTCATACTGTTCTATATTTTTATGCTTTAATTTTATTATATGTATACAATGTAACTATATTTTTTGGGAAAATGAAGCCTGAGACACGTTTTGCTTATATACCTTTAAATCATATTCCTTTAAAGTGTCCTGAGATTTTACTTATGAAATAATTTTTTTCGCATTTGTTTTGCTGAAATATATCTTTCTCTTAGAGCAAACTCTTCCCGATTGATAGATTCTGGAAATAGGAATGGCAAATAATACCCATAAAACCTTTTCATATGCATTTATATCAGGAAGTTCACATTGTTACCTTATAGTCCAGAAAATAAGATTATCATATTGTGAACATTTCAAAAGAATTTTTTTTTTCATTTTAAGCATTGAGAAAAAAGTAACTCGAATCTAAATATGAGTACATACCCTCTGAATATTGTGGATTTAAGAAAATTCATGGTGATTTATAAATCTTAGAATTATAAATTTACTATATATACGCATAATAATACAAGTTATTTCAAAAGGTAGGAAACACTATTGGAGTTATATTGCACACCTTTACATACAAATTTAATTAAATAATGCATGATTAGAATTGAAACTGAAGGGATAATAATTAGTTGCTTAAGCACATACCACACTTCAAATGACTCAGATCAGTTGGTTGCAAATGATCCAAGACAATTAAATGTTTAAAATATATCAATATTTATTTGTCATTCAGTTAGTATTGTACATGAGAATCTCATTCGTTTAAATAGAACAAAAATGAAGTTAATTCAAATATTTACAAAAATAATAGATTATATCTAATTAAAAAAGATTCAGATTGTACCATCATGCTAAAGTGCAATACAAGAACAGATGACGAGTAGACATGAATTCGAGAAGACCCGATTGTCCAAAAAGCAACAAGTCTAATGATACGAGATTTCATGCACAAATTCATTATGAACTCAGTCGGTCTGGGCATAGATGAAGAGAAGGAAATCCAGACATATCCAGGAGACGTGGAAGACAGTAAGTAGATCACCACGATAGCATTCGGATTGGCAAAACAAAAACTCCTTTTTCTCCTCTGCTGTGTTCTTCCAATAACTGCATCAATATCGTAGGTGCGCCAACAGAATACTTGAAATTTGCTTTTAGAAATTAGTTGTTTTAATGAACCGCCTCAAGGAAAGGTGTGAAAGTGGATCTTGTTGCCTTAAGGCATGATGAGAAGGTGGCAAGTGGTTCGATAAGAACCACCACAAAACTGTGAGGCGCTCAATAGTTGGTGAAACCAAGGAAACGAAGCTAAAAAAAACGAGAATAACGTATAAGTTACAAAAGCAAGTTAAATGAAAATGAAGAACCAAAATTATACAAAACAAAGAACAGTAACTTTATTGTACATGGAGCAACGGTGAAAGAGAGGTTTAAAACACTGTGGTATAAATATACATTAGGCATTATGCCTATATTTATCACAACGTTTACATCCTGAATGTAAATAGTGTGATCCTAATACACTTGTGCACTTTGAATAAAAACTGATAATTATATAAACGATATTAACATAACATTATCTTCTAAGTTTATTTATAGCAAGTAGGCGAAAACTATTAATAACCATAAAACGCATCGGTATTTTTAACTTATAAAAGTACATATGAATTTTACATGATTTATTCATGAAGAAAACTCTGTATAAAAATTTGGAAGACATTAACAATATACAATTTATTATATAACTATTGTATACTACTACTGGTTAATAAATTAAGGTAATTTCGGATGTACTTTTGAACGATACGATAAAAAGGGATTGTTTAATAAATCTAACAATGATTTAAATTTTTATATTAAGAAACTATCGTTGATAAGCGATCAAATAATAAGTTTTATTTTGTGTTCATTACTAAAGCATTAAGGCAATGTATATTCATTTGAGCATATTCAGAAATTTTATGTAAAATTATGAAAAGCTTTTTATTTGACTTCAAATGGGTTCAAATAAATGAACATACATTGAAGATACAAAAAGATAGATTGCCCTGAACACAAAGACACGTGACGATGAAGGATGCTCGGGAATCAATAGATGATCACATGACGACCTTCAATGTTTTGGTTCAAAGCATAACGTTATAAAAAATTTTATGCTGGTTTTTTTTTTTTTTTTTTACTTTCTCCCTCATGAGATTTTTTTATATAATGATAAAATTTGAATAAATGTTTTCTCTATTATAATTTCTTTTAAAACAAGCAACAAAATACTTCAATGTTAAAAGCGGAGAAACTGTATTTTGTTGTTGTTGTTGTTGTTGTTTTGATGTAATAAGCAACTCACTCTGGTCAAATGTGATACGTAACATGCTAGATTAAACTTAAAATGAACTTCATTTTTAGTTCGAAGAAGCTTTGATGAATCATTGTTAATCTAATTACTTTCCAAATCTGTAAGATGATACTGATTACTCTAGTTAAGGTATCCGCCTACCTTCAAAAAGGATTTTTTTAAATAATTGAAAAAATAACTTTTTATATGCATTATACCATAAGATATGGTTAAAAACTTAAAATACAATGTAAAATTTGCACAAATTAAAAATTGTTTTAATATTTCAGCTCAAAAAATACATACAAATAGCATTAAAATGGCACTTATGTAAAACACCAAAACTAAAATTTAAATAGAAATATGTCAATTTTATTATGATGAATTGAATCTAATTTAGGATTTGTACCTCTCTCTCAATTATAACCCTGAAAATTAAATATTTAGAGGAAGTCGTACTTTAACATACAGAAAAACAGTACAAATTTCTGATAAGTTATGACTTTTATCATCAATAAAATGCAAAGTAGTCGCATTATAACTATAGGAGAAGTTCAAGTTCTGAATTCACTTTCATAGAATATTCCATGAAAGTTTCATAACATTATATACACTGGTGTAAGTAATTAAGAGAGTTATCATATTTTATCTACGATGTCCAGAACTGGACAGATTTTAATAAAATTTGGTGAGAACATAGGTTGATATAATACATACAAAATAAACATTCAAAATTATAATAGACACACATGTTTGTGCGTAACACTCATGGGAGTCTGAAACAGCGGTTGCAGAATGCACAAAAGAAATGGGTTACTAGGGAGTATGGTCCCCTCTTACAGATATACACGCCTTGCAGCGTGATCTGAAAATAAGGTAGTCTATCAGTGTCTGTGGTAATTGGTTCCACTCATTCACCAACGCTGTTTTCAGTTCCTGGATGGTTCTTGGAAGGGTGTTGCGAGTTACAATAGCCCTCCCCAGAGAGTCCCAGACATGCTCTATAGGATTGAAGTCTAGAGACCTGGCTGGCCAATCCATCCGGCGAATATCCTCACTCTCGAGAAATTCGTCGACCAGAAGAGCTCTATGTGGCCTCGCGTTATTGTCCATTAAGATGAACTCGGAGCCCACAGCACCCCCGAAAAGGCAAACATAGGGCTCCAAGACCTCCTCCCTATAACTCACACCAGTCACAGAGCCTCTGTCAAACACGTGGAGAGGTGTGCGGCCATCCAACATGATACAAGCCCAGACCATTACACCACCACCGCCATAATTGTCGATTTCGCGGACATTGGAAGGTAGGTAGTGGGTCCCTGGCTCTTTCCATATGAAAGTACGGCAAGAATCAGTGTTTAGGCTAAAACGCGACTCGTCGGTGAACAGAATGGTCGTCCATTGCTCCATACTTCAATCACTATGCTGCGTGTACCATGCTAATCGGACTCTCCTGTTCGTAAACGTGAGAGGGAATCAAACAGACAGTCTTCTGGCAAACAACCCTCTCTCATTCAGTCTTTTGGAAACATTCACCCTTGTTACATGGGTTCCTGTGGTTGCATACAGGTCCCGAGAGAGTTCAGAAGCTGTAGCCCCTCTGTTACGCCTCGCTAAAATGGATAAATGGTGATCTTCTTTGGCCGTCGTGGCTCTTGGATGAACTTGTCCAGGCTTTTTCTCAATGGATACAGTATCCTGGAACAGTTTCCATAGTTTATACAAGACACTGGGCGTTAAATTAAAATCTCTGCATATCTGGAATTGCGATTGGCCTACCTCTAGCCTCCCCACAATTCGTCATCTCATTTCATCATCTAAACGTTATTGATATAGAACCCTCTACTCTGAAAAAAGATTATTATTTAAAACTAATAATTTTGAGATAAATATATTAATGATTAAACAACTAAGCAAAAGAAGTGATCGTATAATGGAAGAGGCTCTAATCATTAGAATTAGAATTAAAGAATTAGAAAGAATATTTTCTGTGTGACTCGAGAGTGTAACAAATCTGTGTCAATGTGTCGGAGTCAGTGTATGTGAATGTCGAATGTCGTGAGTGAATGTGTAGAATTCTGGTTCAATTTCTAATATAAGTGTGCTGCCAGGATAAGTGAAGGGCAACCACAAAGAAGGAGAAAGCGCCATTTCCTCCTGAAATTGAAGTTTCCACTTTTGAAGGTTTAAATGTTCAATGACTCTCAACGAGTGTTTCATGTGGGGAATCAAAGTGTCCAGAAAGGTATATAACAATTTAAATTCACTTGAACAGCCACGTGTCACTTATGAACAAAATGACTTATCTTAAAACCAAATTAGATTAAGCATTTAAAAAATAAACAAACTTTTAAAAATTAAATAAAATAAGTATTAATGTATTCTTAGGAAAATTATACAGTTGGCGATAATAAAAAATGATTTTATTTTATTTGTTTGATAAAATAATTGGAAGTGAGGTTAAATTGTAGAATTATCTTACATTCCACAGATGATCTCAAAGGTTATTCTCCTTTAAACATTTGTAGCATTGAATAAGATTCTTAGACTTCTAATACATATTAGTTGTAACTGAAATGATAGGTTTGATTTATGTATTAAAATTCATACTATGAGCGCATTCAAATATATAACATAAATAAAATTATTAACCAAGAATAATTGTGTTAACATTTATTAATAAATAATCCAAATTAAAAGTGATATTTTAATTGTATCAAAAACCTTTAATTTCTATTTTGTATGGGATGCCACCATATACATATTACAAACATATTGTGTCACTATAGAAAACGAAATAACTTTCGGAATATTAAAACCGAGAATCTTCTAGAGATCTGCGCTATTTATAATCAAAAGATTAAAATATCCTTTTATGATTTGGTATAAATGAAGAGATCTGCAGTTATTTTTTACTATACCATAAATAAATACAAGTTCATTGTATAAGGAAATATAAAATAATTACGTTAGCTATCAGTCGTAAGTACAAAAATTCCCGTATTAAAAAGAGCATTTTAAAAGTTCTTTTCGAGTAATGTAAAATATCACTAATTACTTTCAGATTTTCCTTTTATAGTCTTATTAAATAAAAATTACACAACTTCTGTAAAATTCAATTTAATTCCCTTATCTCATTCTTTTAATCAAAACCCACTTGTCACATGCTAATTATTGTCTTTCCTTTTATTCATTAAAATGGAATTTCTATCGACGAATATCTTGTTTAAATAAATGTCATCCTATTAAATTCTTTGTTCTTAATTTGATTTTAATTTGTCTTTCTCTTCGAGAATTTGAAAGCTTTGAAAGAATTAATGTTATTGTTTGACAAATCCGAATGCTTTTAAAAAACAGCTTTGTTGCTCTGAGATCTCTTTATATATATATATATAATTCTCCTCGTCTAATTTGAAATTGAATCATACTGCGAGAAAGAATATATTTTTTACAACTCTTGTTGGTATTGATGCACTTGACACAAAATTCTAAATAAAAAGAAATAATAACCAAATCACCATTTTTAAATAATTTAAGAGTGGAATCTTTTAACTATATATATATATATATATATATATAACATGTTACATGTTTACAGGCGCTATGCCTAAACTAATATAGAAGTATTTCATCTTGAGGTTTTGAGGAATTTTTTAAAATAGCATCAATCTTTTAACAACTTTTCAATTATGGATTTGCACTTAATATTATTCTTCAACTACATTTTTAACATGTAAAAAAATTGAAAATCTAAACGCATTTTATTTATTACATTTTATTTATTAAAATATTATTGAATTTTCAGCTACAGATTTGTAACGAAAGTAATATTTTTTTAGATCAACTCTATTATTAAAGGAATGTTCTAGTTAAAAATATAGAGAAAAATCAAAAATGAATAATTGACCTGATGAATGAATAATAGAACTAATAATTGATCTTCAGTGACCTAATGAAAATATATAATTAGTTTTTAAGTTTTTGAGGCATTTTCTTTTAAATTCAGAAAAACGATTATTTTTTATGTCGGAGACTTTATAATTTATTTGAAATGAGTAAAAGTATTCATTATTTGTTGTAACATTTCGGAAAAAAAAATTGCAAATATTATATTACATTTATAATTAAGTTATTGTTATCAATAAAAATTATTTAGAAATGAAGAGTACGTTGATTGTTTATGTATTTAATAGATTTGTTTTTTACTGTCTTTTAATCTTAATTAACAATTATGAAAAAATATTGCTTTTTTTGTCGGATTATATTCCTAAAGTAAAAGTTTTAACACTATGGACTCTTAAGTATAATTAGTTATTAAGCTTCTACCTTTTATACAGATTCTTCTGCAAAAATTCTGAAAGTTTAATTACTTAAAAAATGTGGTTTGTTAAAGTAAATGAATTATTCAAAAGGTGGAACTTTTTTTCTAAATGAGCTCTTTTATATGGGTAGCACTCTTTTTTCTTTCTTTTCAAACTAAATTTTGCTTTAGAATATCATCTTCAAACAAATAAAATTCAACAATAAAAACAAAAATAATATTTACAAAAACCCTTTTTAAAAAAATAATCATGAAATAATATTAATAATTAAAGATTTATTTTTCTGTATATCTAGTAGTGAAAAAAATAGTGAAATATAAATGAAAAATTTGTTCATAAAATTTGCGTTGAACTATATCTTATAGAATAAGGAATATAACAAAAAGTTTCTACTGGACACACGAACCTTAATTACCGTTCATCGATTTCTGTTGTTAAAATTCATAAACATAGCATTGACCATTTACATAAGCGAAAAATGTATTAATGATAAATTCATCAGAGAAACGAAGACACATAATAACTTGTCTAACGGATAGGGGAGGTATGTAACAATTAATTCCTAAAAATTAAACTGAACTGAATAGAGAACAAATTAGCTTTTAAAAATAAATTGCCTTATGAAACTACTTCCTTTTTTTGATATTCGATTACTTTAAAGTTGGTGTTATTCGATTACTGTTGTTAAAACTTATAAACGATTCATCGACCATTTGCTTAAATGGACAATATATTCGGAGATCAAAAGTACATTGGAAATGTTTAATTCGATATTCGATTGCTTTGTCCATTTGCTTAAAATAAAAGAAGTCATTTATTTGCTTCTTCGGATAATCCTTACAGCGACGTTGTACTAATATTCTAGTAACATCAAGTCACAGATCTCGGATTTCCCAATAACAGAGCAGCGATTAGGGGAGAAATCAAATCGCCGGAACGGAAGCGAAAGCAGGAAAAAAAAACATACACACACAGTATTAATAAAAGCAAAAAAGAAAACGATTACGGTTTCCACGCATCGTTATCGTTTTCTTCGGTGTGTCTCGGATGCTGGATAAACAAAGACAGCTGCAATAAATAATGCGACGGTTGAGTCGTCCGGAAGGAAGATCATTTTCTCATGGTTAGGTTATCGACTTAAATGAGTCGTTCGAGTAAAAAGGTAAAAGAAAAGAATAAGCTTGCGTTCGGTCTGATAACGATTTTACAAAGCTTACATTGTTTCTACTCAATTAAGTGGCAACGATAAACCGATGCCATGAAAGAAGAAGAAACCTTAGGAAGAATGCCGGACGAACAAATGCTGGTATTTCATGCTTTCTAATGGTGGAAAACTGAAAAGAATGAAAGTAATTTAAGATAGAATACAAATAGATTTCTCGATAAGAATAAAAGTTATTAGAAAATACATTTAGTAAAAAAAAAAAAAAGACACGAAGAAAGCAAATTCGGATGGCCCTTATGATTGAAAAATGTTTGAGTATTTTTAAACAGAAATTAATCATTTCTTTTCTGAAAGAAAACTAATCATTTTAACTATTATTTACTTTTTTAAAATTCTTCCTGTAATTTGAATTCTTAATGCACGGTCAAATCTTTTCAATCTTAAATCAACAAAATTGCTTTTAAATTAAATAACAAGAGAGAAATAAGTTTACTGAATCTAGTGAAGCACTTGAAGGTACTTAAGCTTAAGAATTATTCCTTTTATTTAAGAAACTATTAGTAAGAAAATAAAATAAATAAGTAATTCTGTGGACTTAAAATGTAACATTCGAATTTACGAGACTGGTAATTCAAACAGAAGACTGCCATTTTGAAAATGGAGACTAATGCAAAGATGATATTTGCATTGCATGCTTCAGAAATATTTATACAGAATGAAGATATTTGCACAATACAGGATGGATTATATTCACTATTTATGTTAGCTTATATGCAATATTATAACCAATTTTAACGGTGTGCATATTCAGTGTTTATTCAAATTCCCGCATATGAACACATTTTGTATACTTTATAAATATTCTAAGTATCATCTTGTATATATATTAACATTTTGTCATACAGGTATATTCAATGTTTATATAATATATATTCTTGTCAACTAAATATGCTAGTTCATTTTGAAATATTCAACACAATTAATTATTCACGATGGCACAAGAATGATTAAGGATTTAAACATCTATACATTTCTTTCTGTACATTTTCTGATTGCTGTATCAAGCAGAACATATAAAAATATACGAAAACATATAAGAAGAAAAATAATAAATTTCCATAGTTTTCACTCACAGTGTTTTTCGTAATCAAAGGCACTTCAGTCTTGCATTTAAATAATAAAACATATCAAACGATACCACTTTTTTTACGTTAAATATATATTCAAATTACGTATGGAAGGATCAAATATGACGGAATTTGTTTAGAAAAAAAACATGGCACTTATCATATCAAATTAGACACGTAATTTTTCAAGATTAAATTAATATTTTTCTTCGTACAAAATTTGACACTAATTAATCGCAAAAAAGTTTGCTTGAAAGTTTTTTTCCTGTTATTCCTCTGCTCATTTTTTATCCAGTTTTCAAAGAGGAGAAAAAAATAAGGTAATGAATCAGACTTAAGTACACGTAGTTCCTCTTGAAAGGTATATTATCCTGTTAAACATGATAGACGTTTGAAGAATTTCCAAGCACCATCTTTATATATTTAGCTACATTTTTAATATTTTTTTTTTATCTAGAAACAAAAATTTTTGGTTGCGAGAAAATATGAAGAAAGTAAAATTATTTTCATGATATGGGACTATAAATTAATTTTTAGAATATTATTCATATTTTTTCACAATAACTTCCCCAAGTGTCCTTTTTTAAATAGAAGATAATACATGTTTAACTAATTTTTTATTTTAATACCAATACGTGAGTTTAACTTTTGAAAAGTGTTCCAGCATATTGGAATATACAGAATCATCTGAGTTTACGCCAGACATTAATTCATTTTTTTTAAAGATAAGTAATAAGAAATAGCTTATTTTTCACACTTATGTTTTTATATACTTTCTTATAGGTTCAATGAAATTTCTATAAATCTTTATGAATACACGAACATGAATATTATTTCACCAAATACCCGTATATTTGATACGCCACTGGTGGCAACGCTTTCAACGAACTAAATACTGAAGAGTTCGTATCCATCTATACAAGCAATTTATTGAAAAAATTATTAATGAAATTTAGCAAGTTCTTGAACGGTGCTCTTTCACGTGAATTTTAGAGCACCATGTGTCATACGCAGTCGTGACGAAATATGACAGTTACCTGTATTCTCATTCATTTATGAGATTTAAAGGTTTATAGATATACTTTTACGATTATTTAGAATTTTAAATCACTACTAATATGGGTAATAACTAGTATACAAAAACATCCTAGTGATGCATTAGCAAGATCCTCTTGCATAAGAAATTAAACTTCTTACAATAAAGCTATTTCAATAAAAGACAAAATATATTTTTCTGCTTCAGATCATTGGATTTTTGTTAGATATGCGTATACTATGCCTTTTCAAAAAGAAATTTATCAGGATATATTAAGAGAATTAGTTATTGCATATATTTATATATTATACAAACACGAGATGATGCTTTCCTGCAATGGTTCTCTTCCGAAGGCAAAGATACGTTTACAAAGATTTTATCAGTCAGTCAAAGAACGCTTAAGAAATTATTCTTTAGGCTTGTCGAAGTATTTGGTGACCATTTAGGTGATCTAACGAGAAACTTCGAGACTTTGGTGACAAAAAGAAATTTCCAAGAAGTGCTAGAACCTAGGCGAAATATCGACTGGGAGAAATGTTACGGATTTTTTGTGAATTTTCCGAGTTATGGCAAGAATATGGTCACCAAGAATATGAATGCGGCCACACCTGTCCGGAATAGCTCTAAATAGGCCAAGAGCCGCAGCAGTAGTATTTAGAGTCGGTTTTGCAGATTGGGGAATAGATTGAAAGTGGACAACTGAGCGGATATGCCGAGGACTACCGCTGGCGACTTGAGTGAATTGAAGAGAAGTGGCGTGTTTCTGCCGAGAGCTATTTGAGCCTGCCTTGAAAGTGCAGAATATTACTGCGAAGATTTGTCCGTAGAGTGAACTAGTAAGCTGGTGAGCTGAACGTTACAATTGTGACAGTCATTACAAGTGCAGTCTTTGTTACAGTATCTATGTCGGTAATCTGCACAAGTGCTGTGCTTCTGTTAGTGCTGTTACTGTTTAAACTCTGCTACCTGTATGCCATCTTGCACAGAATATTCGTGAACAAAGTATCATTTGAGGCTATTCTCCGTATTGGACTGATATCATTCCCATACACCCAAACATATTAGTAGCAATGTGTACTTATATATATATATATATATGAGATACTCTTGTGATGTATGTGATAAAGCATGAAAGTGTCAATGAAATTCTCCAAAAAGATGTTATGTGGATAGCGTAATTCGAAGTATAACTTAGTCAAAGTAAGGCCCAAATTTACATGCAATTTAAAATTATTGGGAGCACAAAATACTACAATCTTATTAAGATCATAGGTCGAACTCATTCTTTTAAATAATCGAAAATTTATTTAAGTATACTCTAATTGTAATTCCTCACACACACATACAAAGGTAGTTCAAAAGTTGCCACCTGTATATTGACAATAGATGTACACACACACACACACACACACACACACATATATATATATATATACATATCTGTGTGTGTATATATTTTGAAGGATGTGTTGAAGACCAATTAATTTAGAAAAAGAAATTTGATGAGATATAATTACTTCTGAAAGAATACTTAAACAGTTTTATAAAAACATATATTCGATACTTTTTCTTTGCTTTCCTTTTTGCTTGCTTATGACGCTCTATTACTTTAAAAACAAAAAAAAACGAGTCAAAAAGAACTTTCAAATATTCGATACCCATTTTTCTTCACAATGAATATATCTGATGTTTTTCACATTTTTAATTTCAATTTCTGTCGTAATATCATATCAAGTATATAATTTTTGTGCGGCAAAGTAAGCAATTGGTTAACATTTTAAAATGTCAACTGTCTTATGAGAAACAGAAAAAATTAGCAGCCAATTTGAGCTCTTAGTCCCAGTCAATAAAAAATAACCCTTAAGATTCTGGTCTTAAAAAACTTTCGTTAATAATCTTGTATTTCTGTCAATTTACCTTGGAAATTAGATACTAAAATATTCAAAAATAGTTGTCATCTAAAAAGAAAGATGTAGATATTTTGAGACATTTTTATAAAGATGTATTTTGGTCTTATGAATTATTCAAGTATGCGTAAAGATTTCTTTTTAAAATGACATTTTTTTTACATACATTGAGCTCTAAATAGGATGGTTTATTTTGAAAAGCAATCATTATATTTATGAAACCTCTTTAACATCCATTTGCATCTAAATTTTTTAGGAATCTAAATTATCTATCATTTTAATAACTTTCCAAACATGTGGATTAATTTTAAAAACATTTTAACAAAAAGAATAATTAAAAAGCTCTAAGCTCTCTCTTTTCTTTTTCATGAATTTTAATCTTCGTATGGGATTGTTTCTGAAAAATCATAATATAAAATCTGAATGTTTTTCATTAAAAAATAATAGTTAATATATATTTATTGCTATATCATCTTTTGTATTATTTACGTTTTTAATATTTCGTCTTACGATGCTTTTTGCTTATAATATTCTTAAATATGTTTCCTTGTATTTTGAAATCTATTGATCTTATGTACTTAAAAATATAATACAATTAAAATAACAGCTATATTACTGTTGAATTACTCTTTTAAAATTTAGGTTGCAACATAAGTAGGATTAATTTATGCAAATATGTACACAACAATTTTATCCTGATCATGGTATCATTTAGATTTATTAAAAGTATTCTAAGATTAAAAAGCTTCAACTTTAAAATTATATTAATTTTTTTAGAAAATGTATCATTTATAATGTTGTGTATTATGTTTCAAATTTAAGCAAAAAATAAATATTGTGATATTTTCTTCATAATATCAAAATGCTCTGAATATAAAAATAATTATTTCTTTTGAGTAATTCCCTTTTAGGCTTTGATTTTTCAATAGTACTTCTGAATAAAAAAAAATTGAAAGAATGAATTAACTACTCTTTATTAATTTTAATCACTCTGTATCTTCTGATTCCAACGTTCTTTTCAGCATCGGTTACTAATATTGCATAGATTATTTAACAAAACAATCAAAATGTAGTTTAAGTTGCTTAAAGAAACATTTATGTATTTAAATATTTCCCCTTTATGGATTTCAATACAAATAAAAGCACATTTTTTACTTAGTCTTACAAAATATAAGCTACTAAAGCATATTAATATTAATGATGGAAGAAATAAGAAACTGCTTTTACATTATTATTTGTAAAAGTGACGTAAGAAATAAAGCTATCAAGTAAAAATTCGTATGATAAAATTCAGTTTATGCTGGCATTCTATTATGAATATTAGGCGGATTGGGTGGTAACAGTGTGTAAATAATTTTATTACTTTACAAATAAATTTATTTTAATGCGATATTCATTCCAAATGTAGAAGCTCACAAATCATTACCTAGTATTAATGTTAGTTATAATAAATTATATATTAACTAATTTCTCCATCCTTACCTTTTGTGTCTTTAGTCGTATACAATATTTAAATTTTGAAGCCCAGTCAATTAAATTTTTTAAATTTTTTTTTTTTGATTTTTGAATTTTTTTTAATATATATATATATATATATATATATATATATATATATATAACTTTATTATTAGTAGTACTTGATTTTCAATCACAAGTAAAACATAATATAAAATCACAACATTCGAATTTATTTGGAAAGATCATCACGTAAAAAGATTCTTAATCTCTTAGTATAACTTTATCGGTTTTTTACTTCTGTTTCATAGAAATATTCTTCTCTTTCCTATTAAATCTTAATTTCGTTAATATAAATTGCTTCATTTTTAATTCATTCACAACATGTCTCTTTGAGAAATCTGCGTGTCTAAATAACAGATGTTCAGGGATGTTAATATCAAAACAAAAGAGGTTTTGTTCTCTTAAGATTCAATGAAGGAGAAATCGTTTTGGGTTAGGAAATAACTGTAAATAATAATTATTATGTGTAGACATCCGGTATTAAATTAGTTCTTAAATTTAAAAGTAATACGAGTATATTAAATAAAAGTTTTTTCATTTCAAATTTCCAAAGTTTTGAGATAAAATGCGTAACGTGTTACATTGTGTTAAAATGAAATAAAGTAACTTAAAGTACTAATTATCTTAGAAAATATTAAGACAAATAAATTGAATAAAGATGAATGTATAAAAAATAATACATTCAAAGAAAAAATGGAAACATAACTTAAAAGAAGTCTTCAATGGAAAAGAGTTGAATGAAAATAATGAAATCAGAATAGCTTTTGATCTTCTTCCTAATTATTTTATATTATATTCTATCATTAGAAACGAACTCTTGGGACATATTTTGGCCTTAGTAAATAATATAAAGAAGTAGTTATGAACTATCAAGTGATACCGGCATAACAGCAACTTTAATTTTATGCTCAAAAATTAACTTGCTCTGAAATGTGATGAAACATAGAAAAAATGGAGAACATCATAAGAAAACTTCTGGATATATAAATCTGAAAATTAGCAGTATTGTGAATATAATAAATTATAAAAAACGACGTAACTACAAAACACCGTCGGATACGAAATTTACACCAACCGAAACCAGTAATTATACGAAATTTTACGAATCAAATTTAATTTCCTTCAGTAAAATTTTAATAATTCTAAAACAAGTAACTTGAAATTTATGTCAGTGAAGAAATATAAATAATTAAATTAATAACGTCATAAGTCTGTTTTAGTATGTAATATTATTTAGTCTGTTTTGATTAAAGAATTTTGAATTTGATGGTATTATTTGTCAATCTACCTTTTGTAATAATGAGGAACCTTAAATTGAATCCTATATTCGATCATTTTAAATAAAGATCTCTTTTAAAAACATTTTCTGCAGTACCACTAGCAAAGCAAATTAATATATACCTTGATGGTGATATTATTCCTATTGATTTACTTTAAGGGTGTAAATACTTGAAGTTATTTACGAAATTTTAAAATTATTGTCATTAACTTGGCATTAATGCTAAAAATTATTTGTATTGTAAAGAAAAGGTAAAATATTGCGATGTTATCTCATTATGCTGTTGCATTTATTTTTATATCACTCGGGCTTCTACAGATTGTAAAAAAGAAGGTAGTTATTTCAATTATTTGAAAGTTAGTATCTATTTCAGTCATCATTTCACATACTAAACAGTATTCTACTTTAAGTTTTTTTTTTTTTTTTTTTTCAGAATTGCTATGCAGATGTTTTACTTTTAGTTTTAGAAATAATCTTCTTCTAAAAGTATTCTAAAATCTACTAGTCAATATAATATGTATGTCATATGTTTCATTTTGTCCTAATGATTAGTCTTTGATCACAGATGGTACCAAGAGGGTTTTTAGCACTTGGCTTCTTTTTAATCTCACAAGAGAGCTGTTTAATTATGAGACATACTGGAGTTGAAATTTCGGCGTAGGTCAACAGGCGAAATAACACATCGATCAATAACTCCCGAGTCTAACATTGAAAACAACATTTTTTTTGCAAAATTTTTTTTTATTCATCAACATAACACCTTTTGTTAATCACTTTTTAGGGTGATACAATCGTTCCAACGCTTTTCCAAATCTTTTTTTTTTGTTTTGTTTTGTTTTATTTGGGCGCCCCCGAGTTTTTTTTTTTTTTTTTTCCCGCAAGAAATCTTTTTTGTTGCGAGTAAATAGCGATAAACAGCTTTCTGAATCATCGACTCGTTGCTGTTTTTGTTCCATCGAAAGCAATCGCGGCACCCACTTGGAAAAAACCTTTTTCACTTCACTTCAAAAAACCTTTTTCCTGGTCCGATCGACTTAAAATTTTGACACGTTTCAAGCAAAGGTTCGTACTCTAGAAAGACCTGGTTACTGGTTTACTACGAGCGCCATCTCTGGGTTAGTCTCGGGAGTTATTGATCGATGTGTTACACCTACTCAGATATAATTACGCAGTGTGCTGTTAGAGAGACAGATGGGTAACGCAATAAATTTTTACCTGGCATAAACTGACTACAAAGCTGGTATTCAACTTTCGACATTCATACAAATCAAGATGTTTATTTTATAACTTTATAGGCTGCAAGACCAAATCTCTGAAAGTTGCTTGGAAAAAAAATCATTGATCGTAAAACTCCCTAAAGAAGGAGATCGAACTAAATGTGATCTAACTAGATTAATCAGCTTATCGTCTGTTACAACAATCTTTACTAACATTGTTGTTAACAGAGAAAAAGATAATATAGTCAAAGTTAATTGAGCAGAACAAACTGAGTTCTGAGGTGGAAATAACTAGATTTTTAGAACATTCTTTAATATTTTGAGCTAAATTCAGCTTCATTCTTCATTTTATAGATTTCGAATTAGAATTTAAAATCATAAACAAAAACTGTTTATTACAAATTTTAAACTTCCATAAATTTCCCGAAAAATAAAATAATATTATTAGAAATAGGTATTTTGAAAGTCGAGTACAAGTTATTGTAAGTAACAGTCCATCAGAGTCTTTGATATCAAAGCTTCTGATGGATTTTGATCTGGAGTAAAGCAATGATATAGAATACTCTATAATTATAACAGCTTAGATAATGAGATTAACTTTATTGTAATAGATGGATAATGAGACTGATTTTTTACAAAATCATATCAAGTATCAAAAAATAGGGATATGCGAGGATATTAATTCAACACTGGTATAACTCGACTTTACTGATGATATTGTCCTGTTGTTTTCAAGCTTTGCTGTCATGAAGGTAAAAACAGAGAGACTAGAGAATATTTTCAAACAAATAGGTGTGAAAATAAATGAAAACAAAACAAAAGCATTAAAAATAAAGAGTACAAGTAAAGATTCATTTTTAACAAATGAAAACGAAGTTGAAGAGACAGACTATTTTTCATAACTATTAATAACAATAGATAAAAAAAGGAAGGCACTGATGAAGAAATAAAAACTAGAATTAGAAAAAGTCTAGCATTCATTTAGAGAGAGAGAAAAAAAACTGTGTGAATAAATTTTGGTAAGCCTCGACTATAAACATAAAGCTCAAATTACATTTATTCAGTGAAACAGTATTAGCCACTCTTCTTTACGGAAATGAGGCTTAGAAACTTTTTAAATCACTAAAACAGAAAATAAATGCCTTTCAAACTATGTGCCTTAGAAGGATTCCTAAAATTTACTGGCTAAATAAAATTTCGAATTTTGAATTGCAACAAAACATCTGCCTAACTTATCTCTGCTCAAATTAAAAAGCGACGTTGGACATGGATTGCACATGTAATTAGAATGCCATCAAGTGATAACTTAAGAACTGAGTTGATGTGGGCACCAGAAGGAAAAAGGAAAGGGTACCCAATAGCCACATGATGCCGTATGGTCATAAAAGGGAATTCTTTTGAAAAACAAAGTTGGGGAAGTGTTTTGGAGGCTGTTCTGAATGCGGTGCATGGTGTGCATGGTTGAATGGTGTGCAGCTGTTGATGCCTCATCCACCAGTTTGGTGAGACTAAAATTGATGATGATGTTAAACTCACTAAAATCAAGTCCGTGAAATCAACTTAACGCAAAAATAAAATAATGTTTGTATACGATGCTTAGATACATAATTTGATTACTTTTCCTTTAAATAAATGTATTACTCAGAAAAGTGATCTTCATTTTGGCAGTAACAGAAAATATTTCTGGACATTGTTATACCATCATAAAATTGGATTAGCCTACTCCGTATAAATTTAAATGGTTTCCCATTTTTCGAAAACATACTCTCTCTTTCCTGAAGTAAACGATATCGAGTGCCATCTGCACCATCTGCTTCCCTGGCTGAATGGAAATGTTAGTGCGCCAGCACTGGACATATTTTAAAGGAACGTCGTTTTTCGACTACATAAATAGTGTGAATCTGACAGCCGTCCTGGGCTAAGTAGAATCATAGATTATTGAACATAGGATAATTGGAATATTGTGAATCCCCCCCCACAAAAATTGTGACTGCACCCTGCTCTTAATCGACGTACCAGCAATAATGTTTTCTGCTATTACGGCTTCAGTTCCTGTTTTTATCACTACCCTGACCATCAATTAAATTCTATTTTAAACAAACTCGGGCAATGTATTAAAGTTACATGTCAAACTCTTGTCGCCTCAAGAAAAGACGAAGTTCCTGGTTATTACGAGGCGAACATCTAGAGCCAAAGGTTAACAGATCTCGTCATTAGTCTGAAGGAGGAAAAACACGAGAAAAACTCCAAACACAGCGAAGAAAAACGTTTCTACACCAATTGCAGGAAGCTCTCCTCCCATAGTGAGACCATAGTAGACCCAAAATAGTGGAGTGCAGAGAGGAAAAGAAAAGAGGTGAAACTTGACTACAACTACACGAGTCCGTGAAGAAGCCGAAAAGAAAGAAAGTGCCCCTTCTCCTTCGGAAGCATGACAAAGACAAGAAAAGTGACTCTCTGTGCAATGCCTTCAAGACTGAAATAGACTAAAAATACAACTAAGAACGAATGGATACTTGAAGCGCTTGACAACTGAGATAACGATCCCAAAGGATCTCAGAAATTACAACTGGGCGATAAAATTCCATTATACTTTTTTTTGTCATGAAATAGGAGGATTTATTTCTTTAAGGATGATTAACTAAGGTCATTACGAGGCGAGTTGTTGCCCTGTTTAAAAAAAATTATGATTTCTTCTTATGCATATCAAAATATCTCTCAGAGTTGTTTTCATTATTGTACTTCATTAAAAAGGGAAATCTTTCATTTATATATATTTTTATGTAATCCAATTTGAAATATTAAGGTCTATGACAACTAATTTTTATTAATTATATCATTTCAAATAATTATTTGCTTGCCATTTGAATGTCCTAATGTCTTAATCCTACATCTTAACTGAGAATTAATATAGTTTCAGTAAGAATAACTTTGCTAAAAAGAACCACTATTAGTTTAGGTTTCACTAAAATGTATCAAATGGTATTTTTATATATGATTGTACTCCTTAATTCGATTTCGTTCCATTGATGAGTCACGGATGCAAACTATTCTCAGTTTTTTCAGAATTGTAATCTTCTCTGAACACCAGAAATAGCTTATTGGATAAGAGTGCTCACGAGTTTATGCAACGTAATTCCTTTCCCCCCTTTGTATGTGAATATTAATGAGTGTCATATTATGTAAATTCTTTAATCTTTGGTTGCTATGATATTGTGTCTCTGTTATTAATTTTTATTTTTACTTGCTCTGATGTCTTAAGGAAACAGTTAAATTCTTTCTGATAGTTTTTTTTTTTTTTTTTTTTTTTTTTTTTAATTTCCAATTATAGTTATTCTAAAAGGTATTTTAGGCAAAGCCAAGAAGTCTGACCTCATATCTATAACTATTGAGTTAGGAGGGGAACAGAATTTATGAATAACAGGTTTAAAAGATTTAATAACTAAAAGTAAACAATGTGAATTGGAGTTAGTTAATAACATGCTTGACACTATGTTAGTGAAGGGATTGAAAAGGAAACTTTCACTAAAACATAAAAGGGACTTTGAGTTACATAAACAGAACAAAGACAAGGAATTTGAGTTGGAAAGACACTGGATAGAGTTGAAATATATTAAATTACTATAGCGAAATGCTGCATTAGTTGCTGAATTATCCCTTATTCAAAATTCTCAAAAGCGTATGCCGAAGTGTATCCTTCAAATAGATAAATTTATTTATGGAACGGTTTGAGAGACAAGTTAAAGCAAAGAAACTTCTTAATGAAAGATAGGTATCATATTGTATTGGTACTTTGCCAACTGAGACTGATTGCTTAATAGCTTTAAACCCCAAAGAACAGGCTCAAGATTATGCATATGTTAAGTCATTGTGTTACTTAAGATACTTAAACTTACCGTAGAAAAGTTTTGACAATTATTAATAAAACTACAAGAGATTCCCTTGGTGCGATTTGTTTCACGAGCTGCAAATTTATTTAGATGAATGGATATCAGGGTTAGCAGTACTAACGTTTAGAGTCAACCTCATTATTGTCAATCAGATGATGAGACGTCCATTGAAATTGAAGAATACGAACAAGGCGAATGATTCCCGATTATCTCTCCAAGTGAGCTGACTGACAAACTAGAAGAGTCAGATTATGCAAGGAAAACGCTTAGACCAACACTTTTCAGTAATTTTTCTGAGGAGCAAAATTAATATGAAGAACCAGCTAGACTCGGAAGTTATGAAAATTATTCTGAATGAACTGTGGATTCTAGAAATGATGGGCCGAGATAGAGAAATTGGTAACTAAATTTTATCAGAATAGAATATATGAGAAGAGGAAACATATGAACAGTTTTCACTTGAATTTTCCTGGTCATATACATTCAAACTGCAATAGGTGAAAAAAAACTCAGTAGAAACGTCTTTCATTCCCTTTCAAACATGTTCAATTTTTCCTCAAGAGAAAAGACATAACTCTCAAAGACAAAACCATTGTTGCGCTCGTGGATACGTACAGTTCTATTAATCTGATGCGAGTAGTTAGATTATCCATCATTAGAAGTAATTATCCATCATTAGAAGGTGTCGATACATAATATAATGCTATCAGGATTAGTAAACTCAGTAATTTCACAAAAGGCTCTTTCAAACAAGAATTTGTTCCAGATGACAGTAATTACTCCTTAGTAATACATGTAATGCCGATGTCTCATTCGAATTTTTAAGAAATTATAGGAGCTGATATTTTGAATCGAACCTTCCTGAATTTCTTCAAGAATGATGTTCAGTAAGTATGAGGTAAGAGCCTGATCGATGCAGATATCGCCTCGGAGTCCTGGAAAAAAAGAACTGACAAAAACACAAAATGAAGTGTTTGGGTTGCAGGAAGAAAAAAAAGAGCTCGCTGAAACGAATTTTTTGTTACAAGTAAAGATAAGAGAATTTGAAGAAAATATTTCTTTTAAGAATAAAGATAGTTCTGTAAAAAAAATCAAATCTTTAGAAAAGGTATAGATGTTAATAGTAGATAAGAAAGAAAATGCGAGATTAAAGTTGATAAGAAAATAAATATGAGAAGTAAAATCAATCTCAATAGGAAGAGTTTTCTTCTGAATTGAGAATTAAAGATCAGAAATTAATTGAAATTATAGAAAAATATGGAAAGTTTTCCAAAATTGTAAGTGAAAGAAATGTCATAGGAAAAAAAGATGAAACTTTGTTCAATCTTCACAATCAATAACAGAATAAAATAACGGATGTATCTAACTTATCGAGTCAAACAGAGAAGATAAAAAAATCTGGATGAAATAGTGAAAAATAATGAAGATTTTAAAAATATTGCAAAAAGAAATATTAAATACTAAAAAGAATTTTGAAGTTGAACTGAAGAATAAAGAAATAATAATTGTAGAAAAAGTATGGCAGAGCTTCATGATCAAAGCAATTTTCTAAGTCAATATGCGAAGAAAAATATCCAGAAGATTCTATCCAAAAATAAGATAACAATGATAGAAAAGGGGGGTAAATCTCTTCAATACTGAGTGGGTTACTTAGTCTCAATTCTAATTTTTTGATCCATATAAGATAACTAAGAGAAAACCTAGAGATAGATACAAAGACAATAATTCGAGATAAAAACCAACGTTTTTATATAATGACAAAGTATATTAATTATTATACGTTAAATTCAAAACAAACACGGGATAAACAAATAAAAAATTTAATTATAATTTCAATTTAATCAATCATTTATTGAATATTTTTTACTGAAAAATTTTACAGCACATATAAGCCTTTCCTTCTTAGTTTCCAAATATTTTTGGATTACCAGATCTAACAGCGTGGAGTTAAGGTGAGGCTAATTTGAGTATGATTGGCTAAGTGTAGATAAATCTACATGTATTACACGTCATACTCTTCTAGACCCAAAAATGTGGACAAAACACAAACGAACTTTACTAACAAATTACGAATGAGTAAATAAAAGTTATGCATCTAATAATTTTTACTAATTCATGATTTAGAGTCGACATGCCAATAATTTAAATTCTACTTTCTTAGCACTTCTGAAATGCTGTACATCAAATTCTAAAAAAACATAATTTTTAACTTTAAAATTTACTTAAAAAGACACATTTGTGAATGTATTTAAAAATTCATAATATAAAATCAAAACAGGCATTTGAGAGTTAGTAAATCATACTATTAAAACTGAGAACCAGAATTCAGAAAAAATTATTTTGATATGACATGGCGCCAAATATTGGAAACTTTCTTTCTTGCGAATGATTACGGTATAAAAGTCAGCAATCCTTACTATCTCGAAGATAGTAAAGGGGAGATAGTATCTCCCCTTTGTGAGAAGAAAAGTTTTACGATACCTCATGCAGCGTATGGGAGAATTCCCGATGTTCCCCGAGGGGGTAAGAAATTTTTTTCTGAAAGCACCGAGTAGATGGGATATTTTGACTTATTAAAATTATTGAAATATGAGTTAAAACTTGTCGCCAATGTCTAAATATCGCATTGTTTGGCAAGTAAGAACGATTCCCAAAATTTCAAAGCTCTAGCTTTATGGGAAGTTGGTTAAATTAACGATCGAAAATTTGATGACACACACACACACTCACACACACCAAGTGAAATTCAGAAAAACGTTTTAAAAAATTAGTTAACTGTCCAGGTCCAAATGTAACAACAACATCAGTCGACCTGATGATATGTTCTTCATATGATTAAGCACAAAGCTCATTTTATTTTACCTAGTTTTTCATTGACCATCAATCGTGTTATGTTCTTTATTATTTTTTGTATATCACACTTTTTCCAAACGTATCTACAAAATAAGTGTTGTGATATTCTTTTTGAACCCTTTCTGACTGCTCAAATGTGTTTACATTAATATTTTGCTATGTGTTTACTATTTTTTACATCCACAACTCCAACATTTTTAACTTTTCAAGCTATTTTTGGTTGTAAGTTTATACTTTACATTTCATTTTTATGTGAAACGTTTCATTGTATTTTGAATCAAAGTCTTGCTTAGAAACCTCTTAATTGTTATATGTAAATTTTTAATATTGAACACATCGTCTATGATGCCTAGCCAGTTATCTTTTCCTTAACGTATTTTTTCAATTTCAAGTAATTATTCTAAATAAGGCCAACAATGAGGTCAGTGATATTCTAAAATGGCTGAATCTGTAGGAATTTGAATTTTTTTCGTTAGTTAGCCTTTGATAATGTATGGCGCAACGAGTGTTTTTTGCACTCGACTTCTTTTTAATTTCACAAGAGAGCTGTTTAATTTTGAGACAAACTCTAATTCTAAACGTTGTCGTAGGTCGACAGGTGAAGTATATCCCTCCCGGATGTGATTACGATGTGTACTGATAGAGAGACAAAGAGAGAGAGAAGAGCTTTTAGTTTAGTTTTGTTTCATTAACGTCACACTAACACATCAATCAATAACTCCCGAGACTAACATTGAAAACAACATTTTTTTTGCAAACTTTTTTTTTATTCATCAACATAACACCTTTTGTTAATCACCTCTTAGGGTGATACAATCGTTCCACAATGCTTTTCCATATCTTTTTTTTGTTTGTTTTTGTTTTTGTTTTTTTTTTAATTCCAAATCTTTTTTGTTGCGAGTAAATAGCGATAAACAGCTTTCTGAATCATCGACTCGTTGCTGTTTTTGTTCCATCGAAAGCAATCGCGGCACCCACTTGGAAAAAACCTTTTTCACTTCACTTCAAAAAACCTTTTTCAGTAAATACACTTCCATATGATATCTGTGTCATCTCAGCAATCTCACGGAGCTTCACTTTACGATCTTTCATTATAATTTTTGTCACTTCACTCACATTTTCCGGTGTAACGGCTTCCACAGGTCTACCCGAGCGTTCCGCGTCATTTGTGTCGGTACGACCACGTTTAAACTCGGCAAACCACCGACAAATCGTTGCTTTTGATGGACAAGAGTCCGGGTAACATTTTTCAATCCATTGTTTCGCTTGCACGGTGTTTTTACCCATTAAAAAACAATGTTTTATCAGAACACGAAACTCGGTTTTTTCCATTTTTTAAACAAACTACAAAACGACTTTACTCCAACTTCGATAACTCAGCTGTTTCTGGTCCGATCGACTTAAAATTTTGACACGTTTCAAGCAAAGGTTAGTACTCTAGAAAGATCTGGTTACTGGTTTACTACGAGCACCATCTCTGGGTTGGTCTCGGGAGTTATTGATTGTTGTGTTATAAGCAATCCGAAGGCTATTGGCGAGTGACCTAGTAACTTTAAGCCAAGATCAAACGACAAGTTTGATACCTGCATTGGAACCACCCTCTCCTAACATCCTCACCACCCAAACGGGAGGACTATGGGTTCCGGAAGATTTAACGTGAATCAGTACCGGTTACACGGCGAGTCTTTAGTGGCCTCAAGACTCACCGTGAGGCCGCGACTATGACCACTAGGCTACCAAGGGCATAAGAAGGGCTTTTACATAAACGTATAATTCAGAAGAGAAATAATCATTTTGACAAATAGGATTTTCCAGTTAATTATCAACTGCAATTTACATAATTTTCTAAAGCTATTAGTTCCTCATTTGCTCGATAGATGGCACCACGAATCGGCACCATGAATTTAACTCATACAGTTCCCTCTTTCTTAGAACAAAAATGGAGAGCATTCCACTCTCTTGCCTTTCGTTCTTTACCGCTTACCGATATGATTAATTGAACTGTCCTACTTCGAACGCCAGAGCGAATTCCACGGCCCGTCACAAATTTGAACTGCCATTCATCTTCTCCGATGAACTAGTTCCTTAAACCAAAATAACTTGTAAATAGCAGACTTTATATATTCTTCCTTCATCTCTTCATTAATAAAGAAGTGATCCAACTTCAAGTCTCATCATTGGATTGGTACATGAATTGAAGTCATCATGGAATCCGATAATAAGACTAATTCCTAGACACCAGCCCTACATAAGTGTAAATAAATTATGCGGTATCAGTGGAGAATCTCTGCAGATACCACATATACATACACACACACTTACACACTCACATATATATATATATATACATACATGCAGGGTGTTTCGAAACTCATGGGCAAAATTTTAAAGGGTAATGAAAAACATCTAAAAAAGCAATTTTTACCACACAAAGAGTAGGTGGAGAGCAAGCTGTAAACTGCTAGACAGTATTGTAAGGAGAAGCATAATGAGGGAGTTTACTTACACATAATCATTTGTGCCATGGATTTCAGGACGCATGAACAAGAAAAGGTCACAACCTAAAATTTCTTGAAGCAGGCCTGTGGTTTCATTACTCGTATGACATTCAGGATGTTTCGAAACTCATAGACAAAAATTTAAGAGGTGGTAGAAAACATATATCTCCCGGCTGATAGGTAAGAAAACTTGAGCTTCATACGTTCCATTACAGCGACGTCTTGTGGTTCACCACTTGCTCTCTGTCAATTACCTCTCATTGTCAATTGTTTCTACATTGAGTCAAACACACAATGAGGAGAATCTATTTCTGGTCCCAAAACTCATAATTTACCCATAATTTTTCAGACCGAAAAAACGGTTTTGATTTTTTTTCTGCAAGCGTTATTCTCACGACATCACTTAAATACAACTGTATGGCTAATAGCATCATCCCCGTAAATAGTTTTTTTTTTTTCGTTAAGAGTAAAAAACAACACGTGTCGTTTCGCGAGAGAAAGTTAATTATACACCTCAACTCACAGCAAGTGGAATTCGGCATCAAAATACTCATTTCAGCACGGAACTATAAGATTTTTTTTACTGATTTTGGTAAACGACCACATATTATACTCCTCAGCTTTTGATCTTGAATCCAGGGAAGCCAACTAGTTGAAAATTATTCTCTTTTAACGTCAGAGGCTGGTACTCTCACTTTCAAGACATTCCTCGTATTTATTATTCTATATAACATTGTTGTTCTATTTATGGATAATGTATATATTGTCCACAAATAATAATAAATATAAATTGCATGTCCCTAGGATATTTATTTTTGTTGCTTTTAATCTGAGCTACTTCGTATCTTCCATTAAACACAGAGAGTAAAATAAAAAAAATTATCTAATAAAAATTCTTTTAAAAAATAGTGAAAATTAATTGTATTCAAATACATTCTTTGCATTTTTATTAATCGTTTGGTAATTATGGGAGAGTTGTTTGCAAACTAGAGTTCACTTAAAATGCAATTTACAAAACGATGCCGGTTATTAAGATGTGACCATTTAAAAATTTACTTTTCAAAAAAATAATAAAAAAAAATTCTAACACAAACCTTTTTATTTCATAAAAAAAGAGCACATGTTTGTGAAAACTTTAAATAATTTATTTAAACGAAAATTCAATTTTCTTTAATTCTGAGAATAGTAAAAAAAGGTTTTTAAAACTTCATGTGCATGAATAACTTATCAGAGATAAATACTTGTTAAATACAAGATTATACGTTCATTTAAATTCTAGTTAATATATTTCACTAATGCATTTGCAAAGATTTTCTAATATTTTAATTTTTTATTAAACATATTAAAAAATAACCTTATAGCTGGATTAACATCAACCTTAAAAATGTTTCGTTGAAATGGTTTAAATTTCTATTCTTAAAATATTTCACCACTAAAAGAGATTTAAAAAACAATATTAATGTTTTTAAAAAGATTTTATTCTAATTTTTTAAAAGATAGAGATTAAGATGCATTTTTTAAAATTGTACTACTTTATTTTTTAAGCATTGGACTAAAGAATCAAAGTGTTTTTCCTTATATAAAGAGTTTTCAAAAACGTTTAATCGTTTTCTTTTCCTTGGTTAATTTATAAGTACGTACATGTGACATAAAAAAATATCAAAATTGCTATTTTGAAATATAAAAGTGATTTATGATAAAACAAGTTCTCGATTTTTAAAATAATTTTAGATAGCTAAACTTTTTTTTCATTCTTAAGAAACATAAATCTCCTTAATGCTTTATTTTTCAGAGCTTCTGTACTTTCTATTTTCAATTTTTACTCTCATTAAAGCTAAAAATATAAATCTTAATTTGTTAGTAACTAATTTGAAAAAAAATTACGCTGAATAAATCTTTTGCAGTTTCTGATTCCTTAATAATGATACTTTCTGTTAGATCCTGAAATGTGTATATAATTTCCATGCATCTCAATACTTGCTACACTATGCTTGTTGGTTCTGATTACTGTATATATATATATATATATATATATATATATATAATCACTAAGAACTAACAAGCACATTTTTAAGCTGCATTATTCAAGTCTTTCGATCAACTAAATCAAATAAATATAATATTTTAAAACGCGATCTTTTCGTTGCCATTCTCAGAACGAAAAAAAATAAAAAAGTAAAATAATATTCATTTTCACCAAATATCGTCTATATTTTACAGAAATCATGCAAGAATAATTAAATAATATTCTCATTGTTACGAATAATTTAGTTAAAAATTTAACACCAGTATTTAAATAGTATTGAATAATTATATTAGTCATTTAAAAAACCTTTATTAATCCAATACAAAATTTAATTTGTTCAAAGTACAATATTAAAAATTAATATTTACCGGAATCTTTATGAAATCAGCTTTTTAATTTCTATATATAATAATCTGCAAAAGGTTTGGACTTATTTTATATGAGGAAATAAGAAAATTTTAACACTGCAAATTTATAAGATTTTCAATTTGTTGATTTAATTTATGAATTTTTTAAATCTTTTAGCTGTTTTGCTATTCCAAACCCATTTATCAAGAACAACTTGGAGCCAATTTTCTTTATCTATTCTAAATTTTTGTGCTGAATTTTCAAATGAAAAACAAGAAAATAGTTGATTTGAAGAAAAATTCAAATGTTTAAATAAATGTTCAAGTGCTTAATTTATATCAGGATTTCACGGCATTTATGAATTCTAGCGAACACTAGAAGAAAGTAAAATTTTTAATTAAAATTTTAGTAATGACTACCAGATGCTTTTTATTCATTGATTTTACTTATGAATGGAGTAGAGAGAGTATTTGTATTTAACAGAATAAAACCATATATCTCAGTAGATATTTTGTACATGAAACACAATTTTCTTTACTTAAATTTTCAGTTTTCCATTGTTTATAACTATTTTAGTATTGTTAAGTAATTTACGTGTAATATTAATAACAATATTAATGTCAAGAAATGATTGATGATAACAAGTGATTATTATTAAAAATGAATATAAATAATGAATATTGATGAAAAAACTTTTGACTATCACATATTAACTTCTCCATTTTATCATAAATGTATCCATTTAATTATAAAATTATGTTTTATTTCAGAATTTTGTGACATTTATAAATTCTTTTCTCTGTAAGTAAAGTCTGTAAAGGAATTGATTTCAGATTTGTCGTTAACTTCCTGCACGTCTCAATGGAATGCAGTAATATATTCAGCATCTAATTAATTTTATTGAAAAGAATTGTATTTTATAGTCCATAAATAGTTCCCATAACAAATATATATATATATATATATATTTGATTACAATACCATATAGGAATTCCTGATTTTTCGGTTATGGATTATGAGTAAAAAATAACAAATTATCGAAATTGAAATACAGTTAATATTCCTGAAAGGTAAATAATAAAGTAAAATATTTAACTCTCTTAACAAACTTTTCCGCAATTTAATATTCATTTCTTCATTATAAAAAGAAAATTTTCGTCTGGTTCATATAGATTTTTTTTAATGTCCCGTCTTTCCAGTTCTTTGATTTTTACTTCTAACTAGAGCAATTATATTACAGACAAAGAAATAAATATAGAACTGTTTGCCAAATAAAAATTCCAGACATAAAAAGGGGGGGAAAGGGCGAAAATTAATTCTAAAAGCTAAATTGCGCCTACTGAAGGACAGACTGATTTTTCAGGGTGAACACTTTGCAGTTATTTAACTTTTGAATTATTTAATTTAACATTCTGGATTGTTGTCAGTGTAATAAAAGTCTTGATTGAAGACTGTGAGTTTGACACTGAAATGTGAATTATTGAAGGCTTCCTGTTTTGCATGTAATTGAATCTTCTACTACTTAATGATGCTTTTGACACGATGAAGTCCGTGCTTTTCATGAGTTAAGAGGCACTCAGTTAATAATGTCAAGCCTCCTTAACTACCCACGTCTCGTGGAAACATATGTGACTTCCAAGAATCATTCATCAGCTGAGCAATTAGTTTTGACTCACTAACACAAATAACAATTCCGGGGACTCCTTTTTTTTTATTCCGACTCTCATGCGCAGTTAGTAACAATGGAAAGCTAAAAGCTAATGGAAAGAAAATGTTGAAGTTTCAATAAAGAAATAATTTTGAATTCAAAATATAATATTAAACTTATTTATTTAACACACACATTCACACATACACGCACACACACACATATCTTTATAGTTATATATATATATCAAGATGCATATTGATGATGAAAATGTAACGGAATGTTGCACATTTCGATTCTTAAACAAATCTTTAGATAAGATAAATTTTTCAATTGTTTTTAAAAAATACATGCATTTATCCCCAATTAAAAATATAACTATAAAAAATGCTTTTAGGTACAACAAAAACTAGGAAGATTAATATTTAAATATAATTATAGTATGGATTAGCAAATGTTGGGTCAATTTGCGTGTGTGCGTGATCGGTATGGTGATTATATGGATGAATATCACTGTCACGAGGTCATTGGATATTTGAATTTAATTAATGATGAAAAATTAAGAAATGTAATGAAGGCTACACATTATTATTGACTGAGAGCAATTATATAGCTAAAAAAGAAATATGTAAGGATCTTGATGACTTTATTATCAAAATAGCTATGAAATATAGTATGTCCTATGAGACCTTTAAAGAATTTAAAGATAGAGTCTCCAATGATCTAAAAAAGTTATTTATAGATTTAAAAATGAAATAAATTTCAAAGATATTAAACCTTCTACAGAAAATCTACAAAAAAAAATTATAATTGTATATGTAGATAATGTTCCTGGAAATTTTGCATTTATTTGTAGGCAATTTTACTTTAAAAAGATGGATGAATATTTTCAAAATAATGAAGGTTTTGTTCTTTCAAAGTGTGAAAACAGAGAAATTATTAATAGGTTAGTTGCATTTCATAAAAAATTGGCTTACAGTTCAGTAATAAAAAATTCCCTCTTGCTTTCATAACTTCTAAATTCCATGAGAAACCAACTAAATTCAGAACTATTGCAAATGGATATACTGCATGTATAACTAAATCTGGTAAAATCTTGCAGAATATTTTAAATAATATTTTAGAAAAGCTTGAGCAAACTGCTATTATTAAAATTGTGTAAAATTAATTAATTCCATAGGCAATACACAAGTCCATGTAATATAACATACAGTAATGATTTTCAGGATCCGTTTAATGCCATTGATATAGAGAATATGATTAGGGTTCCGATGATTCTCAATAATAAATATAACATTGAAAATAAGATAAAACTGAGCAAATTTAAAACCCTTTTATAGTTAGTACTGCAGGAAAATTATACTTTTCAATAAGAAAATATACAGACAGATAAAGGGCCTGGATCAAGGAGAACCAGCTAGCAACATTCTAACTAATCTGTACTTACATTTTTATGAATCGAACCACTTGAACAACTCTCTTTATCTTATACATAGATAAACAGTCGGCCTATTAATTTTTAGTAAATGTATAGATTTTAAGTAGAACATTGATTTTTATCCAAACTATTTGGTTTATTGCAGACAAATTTAGATACAAGTAAGGCTGAATATTTAGATACAGAACTATAGCTAAGGGATTATATCATATATAGTTACTTATATGATAAAAGAGATGCATTTGGGCTTAGGAAATTAAAATGTCTTACTGGAAAAGTAATATTCACTTGCCCATATACAGAAACATTATTTTAAACTTATTGCATCGTAGTAAACTGCTAGTTACTCATGATAAAGATAAAATCAATAATATTAAGAAATTTATAGGAAAATGTATGGAATGTGATTATTCATTAGAATTTTTAAAAAGATATATTCCCAATAATTTGTATGATTGTCCATTTTCATGTGTTTTTAAGATTCCCCATGAGAAATTTTTAGGGGACTCTGAAGGATATTGAAATGTCATTAAGTAAATTAAATTTGATATCTAAAAAAAATTTTATATTATGACAATTTTCTCACTAGGATCTTTATTTTATAAGTTGATTTATATGAATTTCTAATATTTACATCTTGGAGTGAGAGTTGATTCTAATATCTCTTAGAATGGGGACATATTATAAAAGGTTATCTTATACATAAGGGATATTGCCTTTCAGGACTTTCATGGATTTTTGAACTTTAAATTCAAAAATAAATCCGCCGCACAACATTACGTTTATAAAGACAGCTAGTTAGTGGTCTAGTTGTGAAGTTCTATTAAAACATTTCCATATAGTGCATATTTACAGACATACTTCATTCGATGGATTCCAAATAATTTTTAACAACTAAAATTCAGATATGTGTATCATTGGATATGATTTCTAATCATCATTGTATTCATTAGTAGATTTTTATTAATTATTCCATATTTTGAAACTTTTTATACTCATCTTAACTAAGTATTACTAATTTTCAAATTTTATCTGGCAACAGTACATAATATTAGACATCTTCAATTAAAAGGTTCCTTGAAACTTTTACAGTGTAATTCATGATCACATGTCACATGATCTTAATTCTTTGCTTTTGCATCCGTGTGGTTTGAATTGATTTTTCTTGAAAAACATGGATTTGGGTATGTTGTTTTTAAAGTTTAAAATCTTTAACTAAAAAGACTTAATTATACTATTTTCATGTTTTGAAAAAAAAACTTTTAAATTATAAAACTTTTTAACTTTTTGAATTACAATTAATTTTTAATTGAATAGTTTTTAACTGAATGGCTTTTTTGTATATTTTTAATAGAAATTTTAATGGATGAATTTTGATTGAAAAAATTTTTATTGAAAAGGTTTTAGATGAAAATCATTTTATTTGATTAGAAAATATTAGATTTTAAAAAAAAAATTAGTAATTGAGATATCTTGCCATAAATTTTCATCTTCGTTTCTTTTTACTTCTCTTTAATTTACAAATTGAATTTTGGAGAAACACAATTTTTACCAAACGAGATGCATTGGGGGGATTACCGTAGAGTTGTTACCGGATTCCACAATTCAGTCCCCAGTCTAAATGTGCATGTTTTGTTTTGTTGGGTATTCAAATTATTCATTTAGTTTCAAGTATGATTCAATTTTTATTCATCTCTTTTACGTAGTTCTATAAATGTTTTTATTGTTAAGTTTGGATTTTAATTGTTCTGTTATTTATATGTGTTTTAATAATAATTTCAATGCTTTATCTTATCTTATATATATATATATATATATATATAATTCTGTTTTATAATTATTATATTTTAAATTACTCAGGATAATATTCCAAAGAATAATCAGTTTGCCTATAAAGTAAATCTAAATATTCAGATTCTATACAATTATCATTAGTTTCAAATAATTTTAAATGCACTGGATAGAATGATAAATATGGATTAAATTCATTGTTTTTATTAAATATTACAATATCAATTTCATTTCATCAAAACATATTAAACTATTATATCAATATATTTATATTCATGACAATGCAAAAAAAATATTAGCCAAACAATTACTATCAAGAAAATTTATTTGCACATTTTATTATTAAAAAGTGTATAATTTTCTTTTAAAACTCATTTAACTATGTAATTAAATTTTTCATATGAAATAATAGAACAATAGTCAATTTAAGAGTATATCAACTCTTAATTTTTTGACATATTGAAATACATCAATATTAATTCAAGCTTAGAAATTTTATTAAGAATATGTATAGCATTTTACAGAATTTTTTGTATAGCCTTACCAGTTAATCATTACATATATATATGTGTGTGTATGCAATGATTTAACTTTAATTTAATAACTTCTCTTAATAATAATAGAATTTTCTATTCTATCTCATTCTTTAATTCAAAAGTAAAGAGTACATTCTTTTTTCCTGATCCCCTTCCAAATTATCCTTTTATTTATTAGATCACTCGCACTCATAAAACTAGTTAAATTCGAGTTCCCACAATTATAAATCTGTCAGAATAATCGCTTCAGACTCCCTTTCTATTATGTTATTTCCCCAGTATCCCTAATCTGTTCCACGTGTTTCCAGAACGTTTTTATAATTTTCCCCGTTATATAATGGTGAAAATCTGAAAATTAGAGCACTTCTTATCATCTCCCCATTGCACAGTCACTGCGGTTAAACCGCTCAAAAATTACTTGTTTCTACGATTCGGCTAGCTGGCCGACCTTGCGCAGTGTTTACCTAAAATGAACAGTTAATAAAGAAAGTTGAACTGGAATATGATTCGTATTCTTCATTGATTAAATTTTTTTTTAACTATAGCATGATTTAATGTCCTCATGTAAATTCATTTTATATATGTATGTATGTATATATAATTATATCAGATAGACAGACAGATAGATAACTTGAAGCAGAGTCTTTGAGGTCTACCGTTAGGTTATAACAATAGTGTAGCTAATGTAATTTGAATTGATTTAGATGAAAATTTTGATGTTCTCCCTTTAGATATCTATATTTTCTAGTAAAATGAGGATCCTCAAAGACTATTAATAAATTTTTGAATCAAAATTTGAACGACGATTGCCTTTTTAACAAAGGAAAATAATGCGTTTTTAATATCTGGGAATTTCGAATAACGTAGTCTCAAGGTAAGGTCATACCTGCTCTTAGTTTCAAAGCGAAATTAAAGGAAGTTATTTTTTAAAGTTTAGTTTATTTTTTATTAACGTCGCTCTAGAAGTAACATTAGGGATATTGGCGATGGACCTCGTAATTTTGAACCTCGGTCAAGTGACAAGAACGACACCTGAGAAGGCACCCCCCCTCTCCTAACTTCCACACCACGCCAATGGAAGGACTTTGGGCCCCGACAGATTTAACGTGCATCAGCCCCGGCTACACGGCGGGTCTTTAGCGGCCAAGGATCGAACAAAAACCGCCGGCCACGAATCCGAAACCATGACCACTAGGCTAACGCGGCTACGAAATTAAAAAGAGAGAGTCGATTTTCGGGTAAAATATCAAATAGAGTATTTTTTGACTGAAAATTTAAATTACACACAAACAATGAAAGAGTTTTTGGATTTTTCGCCCTTTTCTTAACGCTGAAGAAGATTATTTTCCACTAAGCATAGCTCTAGCGCATGTTACTCGTACTTTATATGACATCATGATTTATCTTTGCTTCCGACAATTTATATATTCTTCAATATTTTATTTAAAAAATGTATTTGCATGAAGAAAGGTATCCTTGCTAGTTCATGATATAAATATCACAAAACAATTTTTTCCAATTATGCAATGAAAGGAACAATACATTTCATATTGAAAAATTTTTTGTAATTCATTAATAGAAGAATTACCATGATCGAAATTATTCTTCAGTTCAAATAAAAAAAATTTAATTAAAAGTCAATTATATAAGATTATTATTAAACTATTAGTTTATGCAGTCTTCTTAAACTTCTTATATATACAAGTTTCATTTTGAAGTGCCATTAAAAATTTTCCTAAAGTATGGTCGATATATTTTTGGCTATATACTGCATGTACAATTTTCTATGTTGAGCATTTATAATTATGAAAAATAGTTCAGCTTTTCGCAGTAGATAAAGAAGAAAAGTGTGAAACAGTTCTTCATCTTTGAATATAGCAATTTACTTTTTAACGATTAGTTTCCCTATGAAGTTTAAAACTTTTAATCGAATTTTATTGATGAAATTACTTTGTTACTTTATAAAATTTTTAAATTGGCTTTTAAAATATCGAACAAAAATCTTCCAATATAGAATTTTCAGTAAACTATATTTTTCTTAAAAATAAATTTTAATTGCAGTTGACCGTTTATTTCAATAAGATTCAATGAATTACAATAAGATTCGAAGCCTATGCTTAAGATTTCCTGAATCTAAGTAATAGATAGTTTTATAAGAAAAAAATATATGTAGAAATTATAGTATCATCTATATATATATATATATATATATATATACAGAATGTGACAAAATGTATTTAAATCTTATGTGAATTTCTATTTCTAAAAAGGAAATAAATATTTTAAATCACGTACTCTAGGGTCTTAAAATTAGACTCTCGATCTAATTTTCTTTCAGTTATCTTGAATGCCATAAAATTTCTTCTCTAAAGAGAAAAGAAAAGCTGTTTCCATTTAGTTTTTCTTAAACATCTTCCCGATTTCTTACCGGATAATTTACCAAGTATTCCAGGTATGGTAGAATAAACTAAATTCTTTTAAATCTATTTGGTCGTTAGACAGGAATCAGGTTTAAAAGTTAAAATATATAATCTTCCTTCAACTGTTAGGAAGAGAATATTTTAAGTCCTCATAGTTCTATAACACGCAAGATAATAAAAATGACGTGAAATACTGAAATAAATTATACAGAATTATAGTAAAATTAAAAAAAAAAAAAAAAAAAAAAAGAATTACGGTACGTCCATATTTTGTTGAAAATAACTTTTTTTTTAAATTTGCTTATTTACTATCCTTACGTTTCTTTTTTTATGTATAGTGTTCAACCGGAGTGGTTAGAATTATCGAATTTATGCCAGGAATACAAATATTATATTTATATGTAATGATTTAACTTAATTCCATTAAAATTTCGCACTATAGTAATTTAATTTACTAAATTTGCCAATTCTCTCCTTTAAAAGATAATGTTCATTCGTATTTCTTGATCCCCTTCCAAATTATCCTTTTATTTATTAGATAGCGAGCTCTTAAAACTGGTTAAATCCACTTTACCCCGATTATAAATCTGTCAAAACTATCCCTTCAGACTTCCTGTCTATTATGATATTTCCCCAGAATCCCTCCATCCATACCACGTGTTTCTGACGTTTCAAGTGAATTTTCCCTCGAATATAATCAAAAACACAACAAAAAAAGCTCTCTTCTTATACCTTTCTTGCTTTCTTTAGATGTAATAGTCTGTAGCCGCTTAAAATAAAAGTAGTTCCGGGAAACTGCAATGATCTTCGACTGTGAAAAGAACGGAGGATTTAATACCCTGTTGAACCCCCTGTAGCGCGAATGCACGACGTGATACGATCGGGCATTGAGGCATACAAGTTCTGTATGATGTCTTGAAACATTTCGTTCTATATTTGCTGTAACCTTGTCTCTAGTTCGTTCAAACTCGTGGGATGCCCAACTCGCCGTCCCAAATGATCCCAGATATGCTCGATTGAAGACAAATCTGGGGATCGGGCAGGTCAAGGAAGGGTAGTAACAGTGCGGAGACAGTCTTGTGACACCCTTGCCGTGTGAGGCCGAGCATTGTCTTGTTGAAAAATGGCTCCTAGGAGCCGTTGCATGAGTGGCAACACATGTGGTTGCAGGATGTCATGGACATACCGCTGGGCTGTCATGGTCCCACGGATCAATACTAGGGATGACCATGTATTGTAAGCAATGGCACCCCATACTATCACACCAACTGTGGAAGCGGTGTGTCGCTGTAAAGAGAAGGCAGGATTGAGGTGTTCCCCACGGGGTCTCCACTCACGAACACGATAGACATCACTGCTGAGATTGAATCTGGATTCGTCGCTAAAGACAACCTGGTTCCATTCCGCAAAAAAGCCCAGTTTCCTAGTTCGCGGCACCACTCCAAACGATGAGTGGGCGTCAAGGACAGCACACTTAATGGGCGCCGCGATCCCAAATGTCCTTCAGCCAGGCGCCTTCGTATGGTTCGAGAAGACACAGGGGGCTCTAGTGAAGGTGCTACCTGTGCCTGGATGGCGATCGATGAAGCAATTGTCTGTACACGTGCATTTCTTACGATGTGGCGGTCTTCTCGACGACTGGTCTGTCGAGAGCGTCCTGAGCATGGTCTTTGTGTAAATGACATCTCTCGGATCCACTGGTCCCAACACCTTCCCACTACACAATCAGAGCAGCCTAATTGACGAGCTACTCGCCTAGCTGACCACCCAGCTTCCATCATGCCGATGATTCTCTCCCTCTCAAACTGTGACAGCTGCTTATATTGTCTTCGAAAACGGCGTAATGGCATGTCTACCTCAGCTCTTCCTTTGTAAACGATTCAGCACACTCAAACAAGCTTTGGTTACCTATTTTATACTCCACTGAGAATGACGTTAAACGCCCTCTACCGGCTATACGTAAGGCGCAATCACGCTGCATTTCAAATCATTTGCTTATCTCCCCGATATGTACCTTCATGCTAAGTTTCGTTACAATCCCGCAATTATTTCTTGGTGCGCTAATTTTTTTGTCCATGAGTATATATATATATATATATATATATATATATATATATATATATATATATATATATATATATATATATATATATATATATATATATAGAGAGAGAGAGAGAGAGAGAGAGTATCTTCATTATTGAGTTACTTAGAAGTTTTTTTGCTTGTTTTGTGTGTGATTCATTATTTAAGCTTGAAATTAGGGGGTTATTCTTTGCCGTATCCTGTATTTCCAAATGTATGAGAGCGATTTATAAATGGCTTTCTTAAGCATTCTTGACTTTATCTTATCACCCACTACTTGAATTATTTTATCTTTCCCTGCATAAATTTTACACTACAAAAGACCCATTTACGCGATGGTAAATTGTCCACTTCAATCAACACCGTGTCATCGACCTTAACATTTTGTATTAAAAACATCCATTTCCAGTACAAACCATACCCTTCGGGTTCGAGCAAGTTTAGTCAAAAAGTTTGAAGGTGATTAATAAATTTTAATTTTCTTCGACCTAAGATCAATCCATAAAAGATCCGTAATTAAAATCGCTATGCCACGGATAATCACATGCGATTTCAAATGTACGTCATAGCTAATGTTACTTATCTTTTTCTGGTAGTTCGCTGCTCTGTATATTCTATTCTCCGTCAATTCTATGAAATTTCTTATATGTATATACTACATTTTAAGCGTTTATCAAATTGTTTTAATCATGTTTCTTTTGGATGGAAAAGAGTTGGAAATTTTAATGTAAAATTAGAAAGAAAACCCTTATGTTAGTAAAAGGAAGGCTCACAAATATACATTACAAGTTATTTAATCTGTTTTTATTTACGAGTAATTACAAGTTATTTAATATTTTAGTTTATAACCTATTTCGAGTTATTTGACCTGATTTTACTGGCATTCGAGTGTCTTCCAGTCCTATGAGTCGGATTCACTACCTCAAAATCCTTATTATTCAATGTCTTGGGACAAGAAAAACGTGCTTCATTTACGTATCATGCTACATTAGATGTGTAGCAATTATTAATACTGCGCATTATGACCATTAATTGTTATACTTATATATTCTTTAATTGCGAAATCGTCTAGCTATTAAAATTGAACTCTCTCAATTATCATACCAGACTCTTTTATCTCTACTGATTCACTAAATCTAATATTTCTAATGAAGGTATGAGCTTCTATGACGATCGTCCAGATAAACAAGCCTGAAATAATTTAATCCTAATAGGTCTAAAATGTTTAAGAATGATCCCTTTGAAATACAATGCTAAAATAAATTTTTGCAAAATGCCTTTTTATCCCTCCCTCATGGCGATTGAAAAGAAATCCCGACAAATGGGACCAACAGAGAGTTTGTCTAATGAACTGAAAAAATAGAGACAGTGAAAAAACAAAATCCCAGAATTTGGCACTATCCCATACTTGTTTTTTTTCCATCGCTGAGAGTTAAGGCTAAATTAGAATCCAATTAATATATTAATTATATGATTATAGTATTAGAGTTTCATAAAATCCATCGCAAGATTTTGACATTCAAATAAGAAGTGTAAAACGGGCGTAATTATTAATAAAAGTGCCAATATCGACAAAATAAAATCAAATAATTTGAAACGTTGTGACATTGGGCTATTCGCGGTTTCTCTTCACTAACCTTGGGGACTTTCAATTGAGATTGATTGCTTTCGCTAAACAACCTTTGCCCAACCAAAAATGAAACGTGATACATAAAGTTAGTAAGCAAAGCAGTTAGGAATGAAGTGAAGTTATTAGGTTTGGAAATATATATAAACTCCGTCGGAAGGAGTAGAGTATCTGAAGGAGGATCTGAGAGAGACGCGGTATGTGAGATGAGATGAGATGAGATGAGAGAAAAGAGGAATTAAAGTCTATAGTAGAGGGTTCGAGTAAGGATTACTGTAGAAAGATTTGGCCTAGTGTTTTCAACAGTTGTTCCAGAATCTGAGTTGCAGTAGGGGAAAGACTATTGGTAAGAGTCTGTTAGATTACTATTGGTGGGTTGAATTAAGGTATTAGAAAGCTTACCCGAGAGAGCGCAATCTTTTCTGTTATAGTAAATATATACTAATAAATTGTGAAAGTTGTTTTGGTGGTTTTGTAATTATTTGAGTCGTAGTGTTTAATTATTGAATCTAGTGATGGCACAAGAGGACGCCCGGGTCGGGCGGGCGTCACAACGTTTCTTATTACTTCTATATTTACGACTGCCCAAATGTTAAGTGGCATATTTGACGTATTCAATGCACTTATACTGAAGTAAAATTGCACCTTTACCTATTAAATTTTCATTTTCTTCTAAGAAGGCATTTTCTTTCATAACTGTGGCAGTTACTTTCTCTGCTTTAACTTCATGGCGCATTTTTAAGAACAAACCAATAATATAAACATCTCATAAAATGCGAACACTTAAGGATATAACTCTGTCTTAGGAATCACAATGTTAAATGTTCCGTTTAAAAAAAAATCCATATGTGACGATCATCACTTGCTGCAGAGTGTCTGATGAAATATAAAATAATTATTAGGTGATGTGATGGAGAAATTTAATAGTGATAGAGCTGTATGTGGCTACGCTGCGCTAAACAAGGTATAACTGTGATCTAGGTGTTTGAAAGATGGGAAATAAAGATTTTTAGTATTTGATAAGAAAGAGGATCTAACACATATACACGCACAGAGAAGGATCGCTAGGGTACCCAAGGGTGCGTCATCCTTGCTTAGCAAGGACAGTACACCCCACGGGAAAGAAGAAGATCACTTGGGGTATTCGAGGTCATGATGCTTGTACTTGCTTAAAGAATATAAGCTTCTGGGGGGTAATGATTATTAGAAGCATAATCATTCATTTTCTAATATGTTCAGGCTTCATTATTTAAATTTTTTATATCAAGGATGAAATCTGGGTTACTTAATTAGTTTTTTCGTAACAAAAAAGATGCAAAAATAGTACCAATCCCTTACAGCAGTAGCGGGGGAAAAAAACTTGAAAATCTGCTTTAATACAGACAAGAATTCTTTCGATAATTATATATTTAAAAGACACTTATAAGAAAAGATAAGTACTTCAAACTTTAAAGCAGTATAATGCTCAAAAACACATTTTCACTATAATAAATTTCAAGATAATGTAGTTTTTTGCTTTTTTACAGAGCACTAAATAATTCAAACATGCTATAATATTTCAAGTATATTTTTAGATTCTGCTAAGAATATATTTGAAGTCAAAAAATATTAAATATAGGCTAAATTACTTGTATACAATAGATACAGCTGAAATAATATTTTTAATCAGATTTCATTGAAATTCTAAATTTATTTACGTTGCAACATTTTCAATTATAAAAATATATCAAATAAGCATATTTCAGTGTGTTAAAACTTATATAGAATAGATATAATTAACTTACTTATATAGAATAGATATAAATAACTTACTTATATAGAATAGATATAAATGAAATATTTTTAATCAAATTTTATTAAACTTCTAAATTTATTTGCGTTGCAATATTATCAATCATAAAAAAAAAATTGCAAAGCAGTAGTATCTAAAAACCGAAAATAGTGATTTAGTAAATATTATGTGAGATTTAAGATGATCTAAAAGGGCATTTTCTGTAGCATTAATTTCATTCTCATGATAGAGATAATATATTTTGTTACACTCATCATGTGTAATATATATATCATCCATTTAACTTCATTTGTACGGTTTAAGATTACTTACAAAATTGTCTCATTCTTTATCATTAATTTCATTTTCACAGTAAGAAATATTTCAAGATTAGTTTATAATACATAAATATTTATAAAAATATATATTTTTAATATTCATTTAACTTCATTTTGAAAGTTTTGAAAGTTATTATCTAAGAACTTATATGTTCTTTGTTATTAGTTTTTTCTCACTGTAAAATGCATTGTTAGAACGATATATTATTATATAACTATGTTATATATAATATCATATTCATTTCAAAATTCTGGAGTCTTTTATAGAGATAGTTAAATTTGTTTATATCATGATCAATGAAGAAAATATTTTAGAGAAATAATCATCCTTTTTTATTACTTTAACCGCAAAGTTAACAAAAAATAGAGATTCATCGTTATAAACAAAAGTATATAAATAGATAAATTTTAATTTTTATTAAAGCAAAATACTGCCGAATATTACGTTTGTAACTACTTTTGAAATTAATTGTTATGCACACATAACAATGAAAAATAAGCCTATATCTAATATTTTTTGACTTCAAATATATTTTTAATAGAATCTAAAAATATACTTGAAATATTACAGCATGTTTGAATTATTTAGTGCTCTGTAAATAACAAATAACCATTACCACTGATATTCTTTTACATGTATTGTAAATGTTTCGATATTAGGATAAATGACTTTAACAGGTTAAATGATTCACATACAACGCATGATACTATTCATAATGATTACAATCCCAACGATGTATCCAACATTTATGATGCATTTTAACCGGTGATTTATGAGAATGCGCATTCATCGTTTTTTACCGTGAGAATTTAATGGTTGAAAGTTTTTCCGCAAGAATCATTTTTCATTAATCATCTAAGACAGCTGTAGAAAAAGTAATTCTTTGTAGAGTCGAGAATATTCATTATGTTAGATATAAAGGGCATTAGATTTGATACAACGCGCTCTAATGGGTTTTCATAAAAAAGAATGAGAAAAAAAAAAACGTTGTGTAAAATCCAATTTTTCTTTTCTGTCTGTTTATTAATTTAACATATTATTGTAAGTATGTAAATAACATTTAAGTTTTCAAGTGAGAATTTTTCTTTTTACAAAATTATTTATCGTGCGTGCTGGAAATTTATCTTTTTTTCTTGTAGCAGAGGATTCTGTTAATAGAACATATTCATAAAACACATCAGGACAATACATATTAGTATCATTACGAAAATATTTATCTCATACGTCTTTATTCATAAATATTCAGGACAAATATTCGTCTTTATTCATAAATATTCAGGACAAATATTCGTCTTTATTCATAAATATACAGGTAACAAAACTTGGAAAGATTAACAACACAGTCAAGAAACACAGCACTTGTACTGAGTAACAACACAACAACAAATGCAGCATTTATAATGATAGTTACAGATCTTTCAATAACATTCAGCTCAATAGCTTACAAGTTTAACTATGGCCAAATCTTCAAAATAACAGATATACTGGATACAGGATCCCAATCTCTAAATACCAGAAGCTTCGCAGTCACTAACAGCATCCGGTAGTTCAGACAGATACCTCTGCAATTAAATAGTGCTTCCAGGCAGATTACCTCAGTTAATTCCAATAGCTTCACTTGGACTTTCCTATCCGATTCGTTCTTGCTTCCCTTCTTTCTGTATTTATAGCTATTTCGGACAAGTGTGACGTCACACGGAAAATTCAGGAAAAGTCTATAACTTTTGCCTCAATCGAGATATCGCCAAGATTCCAGCATGTTCGAGAATCATCACTTTGTCGCCTATTTGCCAAAATGATCATTATGGTTAAGGGATCATTGCTTAAGTTTCCATTCGCATTCAATGAAATCTCTGTAAATTTCCCTTTCCTCTTATAAGAGTAACGTCGCAAGTTACTCTTAAAGATTGCAAGCAAGTAGTATCCATTTTGGAACCATTTGAGGGGGTCATCATGCTATTGCTCGGGTACAAAATGAGAAATGTTTTTTTAGAGAATTAAAAGAATTACTTATTTAGATTCTATAAGAAATCGCTCTGCATTTAATATTTTTTTTCTTTGAGTTACTTTTCATCTACTTTTACTATGTCATGCTCTTCTGTTATTTATTCAATAATTTATTCCTAACTCTAAACAGTGTGTGAATTATTTTTGTAAGAAATTAGAATATGAATAAAAACACGTAAGTGCAAACATACTTTGAATCTTATTTAAACGAAATATAAAAGAAATTAATACAGTATCTTCATCAAAGGTCAGTCAACAAATATCATTGTATCTATATAAAAATGAACAATGCCAGTTATAAATATAATTAAAAACGATCATGTAACAGTCAATAAAATAAGTAACTAGAGAGAAGTTAGAGTACATAATAAAAAAGAAATCAATGAATTAAACTATAGACAAAAATGAAATGACTACATTTGTCTAAGAATGTGGACAATTTTTGCTTATCCAATGATTCCAACATTTTAAGGCATTTGGCAATATTACACTACTGTTGAATATAGAGAAAGTTTCTGAATATTTGGAACTCAATTAGAGCATTAGTAGATATAGAATGTCAGGATATAGAAGATTAAATTATTCCAGCAAAACAGATATAGACAAATATTTCTTTTTAAAAATATGTTTGAATTAAAAAAAATATTTTCGCTTTTAGATAATATATAAAGAATATTTGTATTACTAACAGAAATGTTGTCAAGTATTCCATTTAATTCTAATCGAAATAATACATGAATGTATTATCTTTAAAAAAAATTTAAATATTTATTCGACTAGCTCAGCGAGCTCTAGTGTTTTCAAGAATATATATTCTTGAATAGACATTTATGACTAATAATTGACTAAATGATAATAAAAGAATGCTTCAATAATTGAGTTAGTCAACATTTCAGATAAAAAAAATATGTATTTGACTGACATATTTATTTTACATATTATAATATTACTCCCTGATATTGCTTGTAAAACTTAATTTTATTTTTGAAACAATTTTCAAAATTTTTTTTCGCTTCTTTTTTTTAAAAATCTATCTATGCAGATTTTAGTATCCTGAAACAGGGACAATACTTTTTTCTATGAAAGTAACATTTGAACGAAGTGAATAAATTGAGGAAAATTTGGAAAAAGAGATAAGAATTTTAAGGTAATTTATAAAAAATTTTCGTTTTACACCTATGAATTTATTTCGTTGTGTTGACAAAAAAAAAATTAAAATTATTTCGTTTAAGCGACAGTCGTATCTACATACCGTAATGCGCAATCTAATGGAAAGCTGACGAAGTTTTAAAATGCTAACACACTAATCAAATAATGAAATGCCAAATCGTATTATTTTCCTACAAATTAAACTCATGTACCATTATAGTAAGGAATTCTTATTTTATATATGAAATTTTATTACACTGAAGCTATATTAGATATTGTATAAACAATTGACAGTATATTAACTTTTTCTATCGAATATATATTACTGTCGCTCTCTCAGTTTTACTAAGAAGATACACCAAATTTAGAGTTGTAATATATAAAAAATCAGAACAGTTAAGAAAAACCAAAAATCTAATATAACAAACTTTTGATGAGGAGGATTTTGAAAAACACAACCCTAAAGGATCTAACAATTTATCACAAAACACTATTTTTTTTTCCAATACAATTCTTTATGAACAATTTTTCAGTTGTCTATCTAAAACAAATGAAATGTTTCAGTAATAAATTTTACATATCATTACTACTTATAAAATTACAAGAATCATAATACTTTCAAATTCGTTTAAGTTCAATTGTCTTTTATCCCCTTGATATATTACAGTTTGATTTAATGCTTCTCCTTTATAACAAGTAATTTATTATACATTTTTGAATATTTCAGAATAATCCATTTTACTATACGAGTAGTTCTATTCAAACAAAAGATGAAATAATGCTCTCATTTCAAATATCAAAAGTGGTAAATCTTATGATGAAAGCTGACGCAGTAAAAACTTTTCGTCGCAATCTATAGAGGAAGAGATAAATCCTGTTTTAAATCCTTTATCAGTAGCGCACACGTTACTTTTAATTTTGAAAAGTAAAATTAATAAGCACTGATATTATTCACTTTTTAACAATATGATTGAGGTTTTTGAATTTGTTCTCATTCTCAGGTATTTTAAGAAAGGAAAACTAATCTAATAATTAAATAATCTATATAAAAATATATATCTTAAAGTATGTTTAAGATTTCTTACCAGAATATATTATATTTCTGCATATCAGTATGAAAGAGTTTTAAAAGCAATGAAATATGTTTGACACTAATAGTTTTAGAATTAATTTTCTCTTTTATTTATTCAAGAAAAAAATTAGTAAGGTATCAAGCGAATTTAAATAAGTAAAAAAGAACTCGACATGTTCAATTAACGGACTATTTACGGACGTTTTACATATAATGAATGCTTTTACATTTTTTTTAAGTTAGATATTAAAAATACGAATAGAAATTTATATGTTCATGTAATGAAATTCGTACTTTATTTAAGTTTCTTCAATTTTTAAGTATGATTTTATTTTGTTAATCGATCTTAATTTCTTTGAAGAACTTACTTCTATTTCGCAAAATTGCTTATGCTCTTACACAAGAAGCTAAAGAACTGTTTTATGTTAAAAATATATCAACATTCTTGGGCACAGTCGAAAGCGAGATAGGTTTACGAAAGTTATTTTCGAATAGATCTCTTGTTACTGACGTAATCGTGATAACTTCATATTTTAATTTCTTCCGCAAGTGAGTATGAACAACTACAGAAAAGCGCCATTGATTATTCCTTCTCAATCATGCACTGATGATCCTTGCACATCGGCTCCGTTATTTCATCACGTTTCCTGCTCTGATCCTTGTAATTTTGATTAAAATTTAGTTCCATTTTTATAAAAACCTGCTTGGTTATTTATATCATAATTCAAATAAGAAGGTAAATTTATTTAATTTAATAAAAGTATCGTAAACACACTCAAGGCCATTGCCATAGGATAAGCAATCAAGAGGCATTGTCACTGTTTCACGAATTTAACTTGTCATGCATCGATTTAAATTCAGGATACATAGGTTGGTTTAGTTTTTATTAACGTCGCACTAGAAGCAACGCGAGGGCTATTGGCGACGGACCTGGTAATTTTGAACCACGGTCAAGTGACGAGGACGATACCTGAGCTGACAGCCCCCTCTCCTAACATCCACACCACGCCAACGGGAGGACTTTGGGCCCCGAACAGATTTAATGTGCATCAGCCCCGGCTACAAGGCAGGTCTTTGGCTGCCGAGGATCGAACCCGCGACTGAACGAAAACCGCCGGTCGCGAGTCTACGACCTTGACCACTAGTCTACCGCGGCCCTACATAGGTTGGAGAGAAATTCACTTTCAAATGTATTCCTATATATATGAATAAATTCCTTTTTTTTCCAGTATAAAATATGTATAGCGCCTTATGATCACTTACATATGTAATTGTTCTATTCTTAAACAATATTTAAATTAGTCCAAATCACTACAGTCATAAAAATAAATAGTCAGTCAAAATAATAAGGCAGATTAATCACGATCTTAAATTTATTATTCTTCTTTTAAAAAGAAACAGTACTCAAAAATGCTTATTATCAAATCTGTGGATCAATTTCTACATATTTCCTAATCTAATGACTAATATTATTTTTTAAGAAACACTTAGCTTTTGCTGACTTATTGTGTCTGTAGTACAGTTTGAAAGGGAGATTCGAACCAATATAGCTTCGTGGATTCTTAATACACACTATCAACTGGCTCTGTTTCTATATTCTTACGATTAGCACAAGTCTAGGTCCTTAATCGAAAACTTCCAATTACACTCGATCTAAAGACTCTCACTATCAAACTCAACATCGTTTATTAATGCATGTTCATCAATTCTATTCAAAACACTTTATTATTTCCATTTAATTTACATGAGTCATGTTTCAATTACAGGGAGGGACTATAAAATAAAGGCATATATTTCCTTTCGACTGACACTTTGGGGCTTTAATATAAAGTTAATTGTATTGAGAATCTCTTCTGGTAAATCAATGGTGATTTATGTAAATTAAATAGATATATTAAAGAGTAGAGAATAGGTTTGATGTGAGGCATTTATAAGAGGCAGTGAGTTTAATATTGAGAATTGTTAGAGAGAGTGATCGGAAGATTAGAACGCTGAAGTTAGATGTGGATCACATTGGTAAGAATTAGGAGGGGATTCGAACCTACTTGAACACTGATTATTTAAGTAAAACGTTACGATATTCTTTAGATGTGGGTGTGCAAAAACATATTGAGTGTCGTTTGTACTACAGAAAAAATAATAAATTGAGTTAAAGATTTGACTTTCTGCTATTTTTACTATTTATTTTTGTAGTTTACTTAGTGAATGAGGATGGATCAAATGCATTAAGGAAGTGTTCCCAAAACGATACCCTTTCCCCTGTATTAACTAACATTTAACTGTGCAAGTTAAAAGTGAAAGATGGAATGTTGGTAAAATATTTCGAAGTTTCAAGGATACGATATGTTAAATGGATAAACGTGTTATGAACTTACGAAAATTTTTCTTTCCAAAGAAACTACCTCAGAGTTTAGTGTTTGCTCAGGGACAACAATAATATTTTAAACTACTTTTTAAAAAAAAAATGAGATAATTATCTTAGAAAGTTTGTAAAAAAATCACAGGTTTCTTCTTGTTCATTAAAAAACCAAGGACAGTTAAGCATACATGCAAACACTACTTTACATATGGGTTTCTTAATACCTTTTTCCGAATCAGAGTGTTTTACATATTTTACTTAGATAATATGAATGTATCGAAATTTCGATTATCGTAACCTGAATATTGATGAAATATAAACTTTTAATTGAGTTATAGGGAACGGTGGTAACTTGTGCATAAATGTTAAGTGACTGTCAAGATGAAGAAATGCATATCTTTAAAGACAGTTTTTTTTTTTTTTTACTAATTTTTTATTTTTGGATAATCTTTTTTTAAATTAAATTTATAATTTTTTTTAATATCATGTTAGAAGATTCGATATGTATTATTATTTAATGATTTAGGACAAACAATGGAATATTTTTTCCAATCAGAGACTTATTAATTAATTTCACTTTCTTTGACATTACTTTCATGGGATATTTCTTGCAACTTCTAAATCATCAATTAATTAACAAAAACAAAATAATTCTTTTTTATTTCATAGTTGTTAATAGTAAATCATCGTACTTGAATAAATATGAAACATTTATAATCATTTGTTGTGTAGCTTTATGGTAAGGAATTTACCTCTGAACTGCTTTAGTACATTTTAAATAAAATAATATTACTATCTAGGTCAGCTTTTTAATTACCAAATAATTATAATATGCTTAGAAATTTCTCTTATCATTATATGCATTACATAGCTTTGACTTTTTTTTATTTGATTTTACTGAACCAATAAAAATATTACTATTAAACGAGCCTTGAAGAATTAAATTAGCTATCAACACACGAAATATTATACTGGATTTTCTAGGAAAAAATATCATTATTAATCAACATGAAACTATACTTATAACATAACATAACAAGACTTATTTAAAATTACATATTATTACTTATTTGTAAACGAAATCACACCTGATATTTTATTAATGTTGTCATTTTATTATTTCAGAAGAAACGGATATAAGAGTTAAAATATAAAATTCTGATAAGAATGCTTAATTGATTATTATTTATATAACATTTAATCTTCACACTCTCTACTTCACTTTCGTATTCAATCTTACATTCTTGATACATTATTTTTCAATCCAATATAAATCAATATTTGCTTATTCGGTCACAGTTGTCAATTTCTTTCTTCGTAGTTTCGGTCTATGAAATATTGTTACTCGTTTCTTTTTACGTTTTTTGCGTGGATTGTTTTTGGCTACAGAATTTTCAGACGATGAAATCATTTCGGAAGACAAGTTATAATCGACTAAACGTGGAATATTTTCTAAAGATTTCATTCTTTTCTGGAAGGGTAGAAACAAGGGCGTAATATTTTTTGAGTGAGACGTATCATTGCAAATTTTATTTTTACGCGTTGATATAGACATATCTGAAGTATTTCTACATAGAATTTTTGGATTATCGGATAATACGTTAAGTATTTTTGATTGACTTGGCTTTAAAGAACTGGTATCTGCTGTCCTGAATATATCTGATTCTCCTTCAGGTGGTCTATGAATATGACTATATATTGCTGTTGATATGTCTGAGTGGTTTTGAGTAGGTTTTATGGAACCGCTGCATAGATTTTTTCGTATCTCTGATTGACAATGTGATGGTCGTATAGAAGGACTGTCCAATACTGAAGACATATCAGGTTGACTTCGATGTAATCGTACGGGATTAAAGTTTAAAAATGGTATTTCAATTACTGCCAATTCATTCTGGACTGCAGATGGGAATGCCTGTTCTTGAAAAGGATGTGGCCTTTTACTTGACTTTTGAGATGTTTCAGTAGAACTTTGAAGGGTTATTTTAAACATATTCCATGTTTTGCGAATAAAGCTTTGAGATTGGCTGAAACTCATGAAAGATTCTTTGTCATAAAGTGAACTTAACCTAAAAAATGAAAGAAAATTGTTAGTGGAAAAGGCCCAGAAAAAGCAAAAAGTTCTAAATAGTTATTGATACATTTTGGCCGTAAACTGATTCCAGACTAAAGGAAATTCTCTTCTGAAAAAAATTAAGCTTCTATCAGGAGCAGATATTGTGTTTATTTTGTTTCAGAAAAATTCATAAAAGAAAGAGAATTAGAGCCTATTTCACTTCATGAAATAACACGGCTTAGAGATTCTTATCGATTACAATTGTTAAAATTAATATTAATTCTAGGACAACTCAATTAAGTACTGGCTGTGAACTTTGTAATTTTGAATTACTGTCAAGTGTCCGAGCAGGTTACTTAGATGGTTCATTACTATTCTAAAATCTATCTCATACCATTGAGTACTTTTAAATCGAGTTGATGTAACGATGATAAAGTTTCACATAGCATTGCGTTTCAAATTCCTTCAAAGAGAAATCGAACCCACAATCTAACAAACACGGAACCATTCTTATATGAAATAGATATGAAATATTTCAATGAACACTGTGTAGCTTAATGTTTTAAATTACTTATTATAAGTTTATTGCAGTCCATAACAGTTGGAATTCTTCAACAGCTGTGAGGATGTTAAATATCAATATGTTGGAAATCATTTCTTATTGATGCATAAAGAAAAAATTAAGACAGATGAGAACAAATAATTTTAATTTCTATATTAGGCATCAATATCGCAAGACAAAAACTGCACTCTAAGACAAAAAAAAACAATGACGCAACAAGAAGGAGTTAACCAATGGAGACAAAATTTGGTAGATAGGATAATTATGTACAGAATAGAAAATGATTAAAAATTCACAAAAATTGAATGATTTATTTCAGAGTTATATCGTTACAAAAGAACGAGCTCAATAAGGTGTTGACAACCAGCCTGGGTGCAAGCTGCAACACGACGTGGTATAAAGTGATAAAACTCTCTAATGGTCTGTTGCGGTATTTCATGCCAAATTTGCTCCAATCGTCGGGCTGGGTCATCAACATTCCCTGATAGATGCAGTCGTCTTTCCAATATATCCCAGACATGATCGATTGGAGAGAGATTTGGCTGGCTAAGGAAATGTTTGACAAGCTGTAAAACAGTTCATAGCAACACGTGCCGTATGTAATCTGGCATTATCTTGCTGAAAAATAAGATCAGGGTACTGCAAAAGGAGCGGTAGTAAAACAGGTCTCAGAATGTCGTCGATGTACCACTGTGCTGTAAGTGTGCTTCTAATGACGACCGAAGGGCTCCGGCTATCAAGGTAAATGACACCCGAGATCATAATTCCTGGTTGAGAGCCTGTTTGGCGTGCAATAGGGAAATTAGGATTGGCACGCTGCCCTGGGTGTCTTCAGACACGTCTTCTATGATCGTCAGGATACAATTAGAAACGGGATTCGTCGCTAAACACTATATGTCCACAGTCTACATTATTCCAACCTCATCGAGCAAAGCATCACTGTAATCTAGCTCGACACTGTGCAAGTGTGAGTGGCAGGTGGCGTGGTGGTCGGTACGAGAGTAGATTTCGTTGTATGAGCTGTTTGTGAAGGGTCATGTTAGACACTCGTGCGCGGGTCGCACATCTGATGATTGATAACAATGAATCAGGCGCTCTAACAGCTGATCTGACAATCCCTCTGTCCTCCAGATCTGTTGTGGCCCTAAGTCCACACCGCTAACATCGTGACGCTGAAATCTGCTATTGTCCACCCATTCTTGCCAGCATCTTTTAATCGGCGTATCGCTCCGATCCATATGACGAGCGATTCTCCTTTTTTCCAAATCTGCCTCTTTCAATCCAATGATACCTCTTTCAAACTCTGACAGTTACTCGTAACGAGCTTGAATCCAGCGGCGAGGCATTTTTTTAATCTTTGAAAGATACCTACATCTCAGTGCAATAGAAAATTTGACCATTAAATTGAGAATCGCTTCTTATATACATTTGCTGAGTACGCATTTCCGATTCACTGTAGCTCCCGCTATTCAATCCCTAGATGCCAAATTTTACTCATTTGCATGTTCGGTCTAAATGTCTTTGCATACGAAATTTCATTGGAATCGGGCAAATCCTTCTTGGTGCGTTGTTTTTTAAGTTATAGCGTGTATATATCGGGTATATTTCTTCTCCTTAGATAAAAGAAACTATCTTAGTTCTTGATAATATGCACTTAGATTTTTATTTCAGTATTTCTTAAAATATCAAAGTGTTCATCATATCTCAAAAGTAGTTCCCTAATTTTTTGAAAGAAGCATTCTCAGTGCAATATATAATAAAATGTTCTCTCTTTAAGTACCCATCGATTTCTCGTCCTTTTTACCTAAAAGAAACGCGACTACATTAAATTTTAAGTTGTTGGGAAAACATAATTATTAAAAATGACTTTGCCATTTCTTTCCCTTTAAATTAGAACATCTCTTAGAAATATCGATTGAGCAACAGAGTTGCAATATCGAAATCGAAACTTCGTAATAAGTAATGGCACAAACTTCAAGAAATCGATGAAGTCCTCATTTGGCAATAAAAACTTGACTAACTAAATTAAGACCATCCGTGAGTCTAGAACTTTGTGATCTTTCTGATTTTCTGCTTCGCTAATTAATATTCTTCCTTGTTACTGAACCCTTAAGAGTGCTGGAACGAGTTCGTTTTTGTTTTGCTACTTTCTCGATTATTTTCTTCCCTTCTTTAGATCATTTTTTTGTTGTTACTAAAGTTGCTCTCTAAACATGTTGGCGGAGAGTAAGAAAAGATGAAAATCAATGGTATATATTTATCATAAAAAATAATAACTTAAGTTTTTATAAATTAGATGTATTATGCAAGAGGAAAAATTACTACACGTCGTAGAAATAATTGAAAATAATGATACATTTCATGCTTTCCAATTTGAGTGAAGTCACAAATGCTTACATATAATTAGCCATTATTGATTACCTTATCAGTCCTGAAAGTATCAATTTATTAGATTTATTTTCTGCTTATAGCAAAATTACTGTAACATTTTCAAATTCGACATATTTATCTTTTTGATAGCTTATAATTAATTTGTTTAGAAATTTATTTAAAACTTCTTCACGTTGATTTCTATTTCAGAAAGAATGTTTAATGGAGATATTTGAGTATTAGTTCCATACTTACGAACAAAATATCTCTGGTAATATTTCTATCATTCATCTAGTTCATGAACAACAGGGTGGGCAAATAAACATTTTACTATTTTAACCGAATATAATGTTATATATATATATATATATATATATATATTATTTAAATTTCTAATTTTTCACACTCATAATAAAGAGTTCCTTCTTATTTTCTGATACGATTCCAATTTATCCTTTAATTTATGCAATCACGCTCTCGTAAAATCTACTAAATCACCTACCCCATGATTGCATATCTGTAGGGATTGTCTCTGTTAAGCTCTTCGTCTCCAGCAAAATCCTTCAGAATCTCTTCATCCAATACCACGTGAATACCATATGATCAAAAGAAATCCCTCCATATAAATTCAACACAAGGCAAAATTCTCTCTCTTCCAGCTATAGTCGAGACGGTGAAGCTGCACCTCTGTCGCCGACGCATTTACACCGACGTCGCTGTATTGCAGGAACTAGGACTACAGCGTGTAACTTTCGAAAATTCTTACAGTTATAACCATAGAGTTCCGGCTTTCAACTTTAAAGAATTAGAAGAGAACAACATGCAAGAGAAAATCCATCATGTATTGACCACAGCTGGTGTTCCGAGAAGAAATGGACAGGTGGAAAGAATTCACCAGACTTTTATTCCAATACTGGCAAAATTGTCGTTGGAAGATCCAAACAAGGGGTACAAGCACGTTGCGGATGTACAAAGAATCTTGAAGAGTACTACATGCAGAATTACATAGAATTCACCTTTTGAACTCCTCACTGGAGAAAAAAATGCGAAATCGAGGGGACCTGAAGATTATAGAAATTCGCGAGAAAGAAGAAAACAAATATTTTAATGAGGGACAGAGAAGAAATCAGAGAAGAAGCAAGAAAGAATATCCTCAGAATATAAGAAGAGAATAGAAAATTATACAACAAGAAAAAGAAAAAGACGTGGTTATACAATGTAAATGACCTAATAGCCATAAAGCGCACTGAATTTGGAAGTGGTCTAAAGCTTAGACCCAAGTTTTTTTTTTGTCCTTGCCGAATTACGGTAACCAAAAGAAAACACCGGCACGAAGTGGAAAATGTGAGACACGACGAAGGTCCTAGTCACACCTCTTCAGCTGCCGACCACTTCAAATAATGGTCTTCCGACCTAAGACTGTAAATATTTTATGTCCCATATTAAGTTTTTCTGGGTTTTTTTTATTTTCAGGTAATATCTAATGATGGAAAAGCGGTTGAGATTTTAAGGTCAAAACCAATTACAGGATGACCGAGTGCAAGGTTGGAGAGAGTGCTGACTACATGATGTGGCTGCTGTCAGACGCGACTAGCGGCTACCCTTACTTATTTCACTCAGAGAGTGCTTGGAGAAAAGGGACGAGAAGTTTCTGTTCGATCGCGCGGATGCGAAAAAGAACTTTTAGACCACGACAACAGCACCAGCCGAACACCAGTTTTTATTTGTGTTTTTTGTAACATCTATTCATTCAAGTTCGGATTGTGACTTAGTGCTTATAATTTATCTATCTCTAGATGAAAGGAAAGATATATTGCTATAAAAGGGAGCTGGATTTAAATGTTTTGGAGTTGAAAGAACAACTTTAATTTTTTAAGACTGATATGTTATCATCGTTTGGGAAAACATTTGCCTTTGATTTATTTTGTTAAATATAAGCAACAT
>BMAW01041155.1:129702-178381 GCA_019974015.1 Nephila pilipes | reverse complement strand
GTTATGGGTCAAATGAAACTTATGCGTTTGTACTTAAAATTATTAATGTTCATTGTTTAAAACAATTGAAAGAAAAGAAAATATTTTGAGTGAGATAAGTTCGAAATATCAAAGCTGTTTATTTTTAGAAATTTCAATGAAATACGTATATTGTTGGGCGCCAATGTTGCAGAAAAAATACTCTGAGATACAATTGAACATCCTTCTTATGAATTCATTGCAGTACAATCTATTTTGGGATGTACCATTGACGGGTAAAGTTTTAAATAAAACTAAATATGATAGATGATTCTCTTGGACAAGAACCATTGTCCATTTCCCATATACCTGATCTTCCAATCTCATTTTACGTAAAATCTTGCAATTTCTCTCACCGTACTCCTTGAATTTCTTGATTGATATTAGGTCTTATTTGAGAAATGGTTTTAGGTTTATTGATGGAAACACAATCTTTAACGTATTCCAAGAGAAAGAAAAGTCTAATGCAGTGAGATCAGAAAAAATACAGGTATGATTCCTAGTTCGCGAGATATACGTTTAATAGATGTTTTAGAATTTTGAACGAAGCTTTTTTTATACCAGTGATGTCAAACTCATTTTGAATCATGGGTTAACTTCAAAAAAAGTAAAAGTCTTGCGGCCGCCCTTTGTTTAGTGTTAGGCTTATCTTCTCTTTATACTCATATACTTCTTAGTACGCATACTGTTAATTGCGATTTGTATCATAGAATTTATTTGTTCACAGCTATAATAATAATAATTTGTTAAAAGGATTATGTGAAATGAATTTCATTATTTAATCGTATTCATAAATAGTAACCAGATTATTTTTTCCTTTCATATAAACAGCAAAAATTCGATAATTTTTACTTATCTTGGAAATACCGAAGTTCGTAAACAATTTTTCGTTAAGTTTTACGATCGCCTGGTTCCGATAAAGACATAATGAATGTAATAGCTTAAAGAAAATGAGTAGTCATTAACAGAAAGTATTAAAAATTTGTAATAAAAGTCAATTTTTTTTCTTTTATATTAACTTACCTGACACAGAATAACTGCGCAAACTGATAAACTTTTTTTCTTGAAAGCGAACTTTTAATGGAAAATATACCAAGCGAGACAGTAGAAAACTAATAGCTTGATAAGTACGACGGTCGCTTAGTATGTCCTTAGAAATTCCAAGAGACGGAGCTCGTAGCATAGAAAATTATTTGCTTTCAGTAAAGTGCTTGACTCATTAGATAGCAGTTTAAATCTCAGCTACTCGTATTTAACAGATGGCACCGTCCAATGGTAACAACGATTTACCTTAATTATTACATGTCTTCAAATACGAGTACTTTTTGAGCTAGGTCCGTATTATTATATATAGTATCCATATTATTTTACCATTAAATTATTTTTCACTATTGATGGGAGAAGTGGTGTGTCGGCGCATCGCGATTACTAGCAGTTCATAGCGAATATTGTGGTTCATTATCAGAGTAATTATGTATTCTTAGAAAGTTCAAAAATTACGCTACATAATATTTTTAATAAATTTTTGTTGCATATATTTATGTTAGTTGGGCCATAAAGGCATTCATTTGCTGTGAGCCGCTACATTTTTGAATATCTTTGACAAACCCTTGTACACAAAATGCTTAAAGAAACTAATTTCATGAGTCTAGAGAAGGAGGCCTTCTCACATAAAAGAATGTCCATTATATATATATATATATATATATATATATATAATGTACATGTATGTTTGTTTTCAATGTGTGAGAACAAGAGAACCTTTATATGGCATAGAGGCATTGAATAATTTTCATACAGTGCTCATCTCATAAGCATATTTTTTAATTAAAATCCTAAGCCTTATTTTTTAGATTTTTATAATAAACATACAAAAAAATTAACTTTCCAAAACTCTTCATCACAAAGGAACTTCTGGCTCATACTTAGATATGAAAATAAGAAGAATAGAACTGATTATGAAATTCTATTTTTGAAATGTAATTTCTCTATCTACTACTATCATTGCGGTTTTATAAGATTATTTAACAAATAAAAGCAATGAATTAATACACTTATAGATTACTCTCATTCCGGTGTATTAAAAACAGCAGGTCTGCTGTAAAAAAAAAGTCATCCAGGTAGAGATATATTTTATCTAACAATCTCATATTACTTTTTAGTGTATTTTTTTTCCCTTCGAGACTATGATTGCTTCTTTCAGTTCCGGAAAGAATAATACTAGAAAAGAAGTTTTTGTGCCATGTTTTGCCCCGAAATGAAACTTTTCCCTAGGCAATGTTGTCAACTCAAGATTTCCAAAGGAACATGTGCTTATTCTCACTTTCGGATGTAACTGAGAAATCCTCACAAATTCAATTTTGTCTGTTACAATTCTCAAAAGGGTAAAGACGAAAAATTCGATGAACTAAAAAATCTAACGTTGTATCTCTCAAAGGATACTATCTGTACCTATTGTTGAAAAATAGTACTTGTTGTCCGATATCTTAAAATACAATTTCTGCTTTCTAACATTAATTTGTATTAAACTTCTATAAAGTGTTGAAACAGTGTAAAAACTTTGAATTTGCTTTTTTAAATTTCGTGAGCATCGAAACTTGAACATAAAGTTTTAGAATGAAATGAAATGAAAAGACGTTTACCTGTTGGCCAAATTTTCTTTTTAATTTCTTTCATTTTAATTTTAAAAATTCTATTTGTATGGTCTAATTTTTTTAATTGCGTTCTTACATTTGATAACATTTAATTAAAAGTTAACAAAAAAAGAAGTAAATCATTGTACTGCTTTTCAAAGTACTTTGTAAAGTTAAATTATTTTTCTGAAATCCCACCAATAACATATAAATCAAAGTTTTATTCTTATTATTATCCTAATTTGCTTCTCCGTCAAGGATACAACTAGGGAGTCATTTTCTGATTAGGTTTCTTTTCTGTCAATAATTGTAAATTGCTATCTCATTCAAACGTTAAACCAGTGGTTGCAACAAACTAATACAAATATGTCCAGTATCAAGCCAAAGGAGTGGGGGGAGCCTAAAATGTGGCAGTTGTGCACCGAAAATCCGAAAATGTGTAATATGAGTTTAACAAAATATTGTTCATTAAAATTTATTTTGCTTCAAACACGTATCAGGTGTTGCTTAAATTATAAATATTGCTTTAGTATATCGTTCTCTAGTTTCAATTAAAAGATGAAGATAAAGAATTATATATGTTGAATAAAAACAGAACTAATCACAATATATTGCGTATTCAAATTTTTCATCTATAAATTTGTACACAACTACAAAAAATAGGAGACATAATTTGAAAAAATTAGCGATAGTTAAACAGCTCTAGAAAATCAACGAATCATTAAATGTAATGTTACTTATAGTCGTTCTTTTAAGAATATAATTCTCTTTAATTTTATTTATTTTGTAATTAAGTAATTATTGATATTAATTTGAATATCATGACATTAATAGTAGCCTTGCGACTAAATTTCCAAGTTACTATGGTAATATAACATAGGTATTAAATAAAGTTCTTCTAAAAGTCTATTTTCATTATTAGTTTTCCTATATCAGTGACTGCCTTTTATTTTGGAAAAAAATGAATGTATTGAAACTTACTTGGCAAATATCCACGGTAACATTAGATATGATAAGAAAAAGGAAGCAATGTATTCGCAATACTCGCAAATCAAGAAAAATGAAGCGAGAAACAATAAAGGATATCCCAGAAAAATACAGAATGCAATAACGAAGACCTGAAATTAGAAGAAAATAATTGAAGTTAATAAAAGCAATTTTTAAGTTTTATACAAGGGATGAAAATAAAATGATAAAAATTAATTTAATACACATAACTATTGTAATTCCGAGAAACAAGCTACGAAATTGTTTCAAAAAGTAAAGTAATAAGAACTCTGACAGGTGTACAAATTCCCATTGAGAATTAAATTCCCTGTCTAGATAGCTGAAATGATCACACAGCTTTCTAATACCGTTGGTAGATTTAGCCAGTTGTATGGTAGTGAGTCGAAATCTCAATTAAAAGATAGATGCGTTGATGGAAACAGGGTCGGCGATTGAAGTAAGAAGTGGGATAAGGTTTATGCGTGTCTAAAGAAAACTTCATCGGCTGAAATTCATTGGTAATTTGTGGGAAATACGGGGAGGGAGTGTAATGTCTCATAAACAAATGCATGTTTGGTGAACGTAATTCAATAAATACAGAACAGATGTGCGAAACGAGTCTGTGGTAGGAGTCCGAGGACGTCTACCACAGATAACGAATGATGACAAGTGATTTTTACTTTATCAGAAAGTTCAAGTAACACATTCAAAGTCGGTATTTCGGAACCGAGACCAAAATTGTCTTGACATGCCATCACAATCTTACTGCTAATCACTTCGTTTTTAATTCGTTGGTGTACCAATAGAACAAATGCTTCGACAACCATGGTGACTATGTGGAGAAGTAATATGTATTAGTGCCTTACTGCTCTGAATTTGTAATTAAAGGTTTCCTTTCAGAGGGTTTTATTTCCTTACTTTTTGAGTTACCGACATATAAGTGTCCAGAGAGTGTGAAGAATAGGCCTTTTTTGTATATATTTCTCTAATCCAAACCTTCTTTCGCTAAAATAAGAACTGACTTATGTTAGCGGGAATCATTACAACATAGATTTAGTTCAATATTCAGAAAACCAAATATTTTGCGTATTTTTGAAGTAATGTATACAACTAATATATAATTCAAGTATTAATATATGTCCGGGTTAGCACTAAATGTATTTGGGGTGGGGGGTTAACATTGAAAACTTTCCCATAAGGGTTGTTAAATGTAACAATAAGTTAAACTATCATAAAACTGAAGTATCGCCAAATTTAGACAAAAAATAAATAAGCAACGAGTTTGTTGTCCTTTTCTGATCAAAGCCAAATAAAGAAAATAAAATGTATCTGAGTGAGAACCTTATTTCCATTTAACTGAAATCATTCATTATATAAAAGTTAGATAAAATGCTATTTTAGTCCACGTTTCGGAAGCGATGGAGAATAAAGTGGCGCCAGATCTCACCAAAAGTAGGATTGCATTAAGAATGAGTCTAATTGAATTATATCACAAGTTTTCTAATTCAACACTTCTATCGTCGTTCTTAATACCATTTTGTTTTCGGCTGACAAAGCGTGAGTTAAAATACGAATAAACCAAAAAGGTTTGTTATTTTCGTAAAAAGAAGACGAAACAAAAACTATCGAAAAAATAATTGAAAAAAAAAAAAAATTAATGGAAGAAATTTTTTAATAGAATTTGAAACGGTGTAATATTTGCAGTACACCCTCAGATTGGCAACCTTTTTTTTTCCTTCAAGGAAGCTTTCCATACCAAATTTCGTGCAAACCAATTGTCAAGTAAGGGCTAAAAGATGCACTCATTTAGTTGGGCAAACGCTGAACTTGGCATCCGAGAGTGAACTGCATCTAGGCGTGCATTCGGATTGGCATGAATATTTTTTCCTAATAGATGAATAATTTATTAGGTTGAATCATTTGCCAATATCCTTCGGAGATAGAGGAAAAAAAGAATAAAAGTGTAGTTTAGCTTCTAGATTTAGAGCGAGTTTTAAAATCATCAAATTGGCGACTTTTTATGGAGTAATATATACAAGACACTCCTAAAGCAGGATAAGTTCTTAGGGTGACTTGTACAACAGCCGTGTTGAAACAGATATCCGAGGATTGCCGCATTTGACGATTTGTCGCAGAAAATCTTCCGGGGTTAAGTGGGGAACTTGATTACTATTATAATAAAATTTTGCCATTTTCTCTTAAGGATTGCTTGAACTAACGGTATTCTAAGTGGTACACTAAGCCATCATAAACTTACAGAAGTCATCGTTTGGATGTATACTGCATTGAAACCAAAAATTCTTACCGATACAAAGATCCTCTGAAATAAATTTGCCCTTCTTTCATCTGGAAATATGCCTTCCAGCCAGTGGTCAACGAATCGGAGGAAATATATTGCAAATAGTATTGAGTTTATTTTATTTAGATTGCGTGTCATAATTTTGTTTGAAAATAGCACATATATCTCCAAATGCAGTAGCACAAGAAAAACTTACCAAAATATTTTTATTAACTATTTTTCATTATTATTTGTTGTTGCCATTATAAACATATATAACTTTCTTGTAATTTGCTATCAGAGGCTATTTTTTAATCGGTAGTGCTATTATATTTGTTTCCAAACCATCATCACTTCAGTTTTTTGATAAAAAAAATAATTTAATTTTGATGAATAATTTATAAATAAGAATTGAAGAATAATATATGTTTTGTGAACATCATTACCCAACCAGCAAAAATTCACACATAATGTTTTGCGTAGCTTATTTTTTGTACGACTCTAAAAACTATATGCTTTAATTAATAAACTGTTGCGACATAAATTATAAATATTTTATTTAAAATTAACTCACGAGTTAGTTTAATAATTATTAAATGTTATTTTGTATATAGTTGTTAATTCAATTTGGCAACACTGATTGTTATCTTCAGCAAAAGTACTACTTAACTTAGATGATGTTGTTTTAAAATGATACTAGAGTTTTAATTGAATAATAATTGAATAATGTTATTAATTGAATAATATTATTGCTGTTAATTGAATAATATTATTTCTGTTAATTGAATAATATTATTGTTGTTAATTGAATAATATTATTTATAACATAGTAGGTTTGCTTGCCTTCAATTTTGTAAGAACATGAACAACAACAAAATCATGAGAGATTTCAAAGGGCTTTTCAGCCAATCAGTTCTAATGCCAATCAGCTAATCAGTTCTTGCTATTATCGGCGTTTGCTTTCTATAAAGACTCTCTTTAAAAAGGTTTTTAGCAATATTAACATACATAAGTAAAAAAGTTAGTAAAAAAATACAATAGACTTATCTTTACTTTGTATTAGAAAAAATAAATATTTTTGTTTCAAATATTTTTGAAGATTCTTAATGCTTACACATCAGTATTTAACCTTTAAATTCAAAATTTCTCATGGGAGAACGAGACTTATATCAGCTTTGATTTCAGTGCAAACACATGATTGCATATGTCACGTGATCTTTATGAATCAAGCTCATTCTATCATTCGTACCTAAATCTTCAAATTTTCCATTTAGATAAAAATAAGAATTTATGCTTTAACATGAAGTAGTCCTTTTCTTATGATTATTGATAACATCCTGAAAGTAATATTCAAGCCAATTAGCACATTCTAGGACCGGTACATGTTAGCTTTCTAAAAGTCTGAGAAGGAAAGGGGGATATTCAGCCCTTTGCTACAATGCTTAAATATTTATTTTTATATTTTGAATTCAGTATGTATGATAACTTCCTTTTTCTTCCTTTTATAGGAAAATATTGTTGACCTTCGGCCATCTTACAAAATTTCTCAAAATACGAGCGAGTGACTACTCAACGGCAGCTATTTGACAAAAGAAACGGAGTTCAATATCGTGCCATCTAATTATAAATTCTTGACAAATATTTCTATCTCGGAAATTTTCTTTCTCTGAATATTTCTTTCTTCTTTCTTTATTATCTTTTTCGAAAAATAAATAATAATAAGTATTTTTACATTCTGGTATTCAAAAGTTAACTTTTGAGCAAGGCTGTAATGACCAGATGTAAGAAAAACATAGTTCTCCTTCCTTTTTATTGAGATCTAAGTAATTTATAGTTCATTGTTCGGAAAAATGAAAAATTATACAATAGATAATCTGTACTTAACCAGTCATTGGGAAAATAACCTCATGTTGTCCACATGATTTGATATACTGCTAAATTTAATGCGAATTTATGATACACTAGTATTCAAACAAGAAGTTATACTAGTTTCTATTTTATCTTATTAATTTTTTTGAAAATTTGTAAGTTACCTCTAAAAATTAAGCCCGAAAAAATTAAAGGAAGAATTATTATCCAAATGTAATGTTTTTGACCAGAGGAGACATTAAACAGTTCTGAATTAGGGATATTCCAGAGTCTTTAAGATGTTTCAGAACTTTTAATCTTCAAATTTTCAATTTTTATAACACAAAATACATAATAGAACCCTAGCTTTTCTGAACATTTTGGAACTAAAAATTTAATGATTCTGTCAATATTTCTAGACTTATTCAAAAACTCTAGAAATTGGGAAACTAATTATTTTGTTTGTTATTTTCCCATTTTTAACTTCCTTTTCCCAAAACAAAAATTTTAGCTTGAGCGTAAAATTTCTCAGAAACTATTAATCATTTTAATTTGAAATTTAATACATAAGTTAAAAATACATTCTTATGACTTATCATTACTTTTTAAACAAATAATTAACAGAAAATAATTTATATCAATTTTAATTTGATATTTTCTTAAATTTCATAGTTTTCTGTTAATTTTTCTTAATTTTTTTTTCCTCTAAGCCTTTACAAAATGCATTTAACGTAGAAAAATGAACATTTTTCTACTAAATAATATTACTTTCGTAAATTTTGATCAGTGGTGCACTCCAGAATCTTGTACGCAGTAAAAAAAATTGATTAGCGTAATTTTGAAAAATTATCCAATTTATATTTCTTTATAACGTTTTAAGATTTCTTTAAAACTGCTTGAAATTATTAGTATTAATTTAACTATACATGAATATGACATGACAAACGTTGCAAGGTTCTGCAATGGCAGACGTTGATATTCTTTGGCAAATTATATTGGTTTGAAAAATTACCAAAGTTTTTTATGTTAAAGCTCATAGTTGTGAAGAAATTTTCTAATAATGAGACTTGAGAAAATAATCTAATTTATTGTGAAAGTGGAAGCAAGGTGCGAACAGAAGGGCGGATGCATTGAGAGTAGTTTCTTGGAGGTCTGTATACATTACCAGAGATCATCTGAAATGTGAAACCTTATTGTAGATGGGTGATGTGATTAGCTGACCTCGATTCGGCAACCAGCTAAAGTAGAGCAACAAATCTAATTTGAAAATGTCTCAGCATACTTCCTCCCACATCTTCAAACTCGCGCAAGAGTGATCAGAGGAAGCTGTTGCTTTTCAAAACTCCTGAAAGAAGTAGACGCTTATATACCGGATGATAACTGATCAAGGCCTAATGGTAGGGGATGTTAATAGAGGTTAATGTTTATGCCAACTTTATTTTCAACCAATTAGAAGTGAAGCCAATTCTCCTAGAAAACGCCACACGGACGAACGAAATATATTTTTCACTTGATAAGAGGTACAATCAACAAAAAACCTTGTTCATTGTACCTCTTGATTGATTAATAGATGTTATTGTGCGTTCAGAAATCCTACATGTCATGTTGAAATCCGACATCAAATACTCTGGTGAATTGATGTTGGATTCGAAATTTTCAACAACAGACTGACAGGCTTCATATTTTGCAAGGGTAAATTAACTGCAACACGATAACTTGGTACTTCTACAGGACGTAATGATGCGATTTTATTGAGAATTTGTCCTTCCTTCAATTCTGAAATATATGGTTATAACATGATAAAGCCTCATTGCATGAGACATTAAAAGTTAGACAATACCTAGTGAATAAATTACAAAATAATCGTCTACTGTGGTAGGGAAGAATGACCTTTACGCTCATCTCATCTGACCTCATTTTTTCCGTGCTAATACTTCAAACAGCAGATGAATGCGACACTTTTGCCAACACTGTTGGACATAAAACAAAGTTTTATTGATGCTTGCGCCAGCGTGTCATTCACTATGCGATAAAATATTCAGAATGAAAAAAAAGAGTCGAGATATGTGTTTTATATGCTGGAGAATAAACTTAACACCGAAAAATAAAGATCTCTACTGTTAACTAGTTGTTCTCTTGAGAATTACGAACAAATTATCTGGTATTTTACTCAGTATATTCTTACTATTATTGTGCTCAAAGTGTCTTGTCGCACCTAATCTACGACACTCTACGACATTGCAAATTGACTCCTTTCCAGTACTTCTTTCAATTTTCGAGATAGGAGCACAAACTCCGCAGTTTGCCGTCAGATCGTAACACAACCAATCTCACCCTGTAGCACATTACCACTTTACTGTACACATTAACCACATTTAAGCAATAGCTATCGCATTTTCAAGTTAAGATAGGGGAGCAGAACCTAAATGAACACTATGTGCATTAATAAATTTATATATATATATATATATATATATATATATATATATATATATATATCTTTAAAATCATATTCGTGTTTTTATCAGCTGGAGAGGGAAGGAAATTATTGCTGCTTGGAAAGTGAATTATTGCTTGAAAGTGAATTTAATATAAAACATGCATTTAATTAGCTTACAGCTTCTAGTACAAACTAAAAGACAAACTTTCTGCTGAACCTAGGGTTTGTATTCCATCCACTCAACGCAGGACATGCAAGGAAGTATGTCCCTCAATTCAAACCAATATATATATTTTCAACCTTCTGATGTGTTACTTCCATATCTGCCGAATTCGAAATGGCTCTGTAATTTGAATTTTTGGCAAACTGCTAATGTCTGTTTTCTTTACAAAAATATTCTTCAAAAGGAATAATTACAGCTCATTATAATCAACAGAATTCTAAATTATTTTTCAATATTACTTATTTAATTAAGATCGTATGCATTCTAAATTATTTTCTTCAATTGAGCATGAAAATTCTGACAAATTTCCAATACATTCATTGATTACACATAATATTTTAACGAGCAAGTTACCCTTGTTAATAATTTCAGAAAAAGAGAGAACTTCTAATTGCAGACAATAATGCATACTTTTCGCAGCCAGAAATCGTTTCCTTTTATTTTAAGCAGTTACCAAATTTATAATAGAAGAAGAAACGCAATAATATTAAAAAATAATATAAAGATTTAACCTTACAATTTTTGGTGTACTTACTAAAGGCTTCAATCCACCAACTTTTCAATTTCGTGAACGTACTGTTAATCCTATGGAATTTCTGTGATCATACTTCTCAAATATTTACTATTTTATCTCTTTGAATGCAAAAAAGTGCATTTGAAAGAGTAAAAAGTATTGAAGGTTTCTGAGAATATACTTTTATCTCAATTTAGTGATTCATTTACGAATTTCTTAGTCTTTAAAAAATGTTTTCAAAAGTCGGAAGGAAAACTCAATTCCGCAGAAAAATTGTTATTTTTGCTCTTTTGGAGGCCCTTTTTTCATTCAAATAGGTAAAATAGTTAAGATTTGAGGACGGTGGATGAAAAATTCCATAGAATTTACATTACTTTCACGAATTCAAAATGGCGAATAGACGGCAGGGGATGGAAAATGAAAAAATCATGATGCACATTATAGAGTGAAAATTTTAACTAAAGACTGTTTAGCAGAGTAGAAACCGTCCACAGCAATTAAAATTAATATCAACAGAGGATTGAAAGTGCTTCATTTTTGCTTACTTTAGTTTTCTATCAATTGAAAGAATCCAGAAATTTGAGCTTCTAAAAGCAAAGCATTCCACTTTCAAAAGTTATTTTTGTTTATTCGACGTTCAATGTCGTTGATAATCCTTACGCAAAAACTCGAAAATTTCATATTAAAAACGAAGTAAAATCTCATAAAAATTTCCAACATGTATAACGATTCTTAAACTGAAATCAGTTTTGTTGCCAAGTAATCAATACCTTAAAACTCTCATGTTTGAGATGTCTGTTCTTTAATCCTCTTACATTGCATTTTATGCAAACAATACGCAATCATATTTGAGCCATTATTTTTTTGTTTTAACATTTGTTTATGCTATTATTCATAAAAATATGGTCTTAGCCTTTTGAGTTTCTACGTTAGGGAACGGATATCTGCTGCCTATAAAACATATGTTGTCTCCCAGACCATAAATTGCGAACGGAATTTAGTATATATATTTAATATTGCAGAAGAAGTAATTTAATTTTATAAAAATATTTTTTGTTTTAATTTTTGTTACACCAATAAAATAGCATTAATTACCTGACTGAAATTCTAGTAAATCCAATTTGTATACGTTTGAGAGGATATATATATATATAATACATTTAATAACAAAAAAATTTAAAATTTGTAAAAAAACTGTGAAGTTGTTTCGAAAGTTAACATTGCGTAAGATGTAAAACGTCATAACGGAACCATTAAGAAATATACATAAACCAAACCAAAAATAGAAAGATAAGAATTCCGAGACGAAAATTGAATGCTAATACATTGAATAATTTTAACTATAAAAGAAAAATTATTGATTCAAACGAAAGTAAATTAAATTAAAAGTAAATGAACAAAATCCAGAATTGTTCAAAAAATGTAGAAATTAAAAAAAAATTATATTCAAAAATTCAAAAAAAGGGAAAATAATATTTTTAAAATTCTCATCAGTTTTAAAATATTAGGCCGGATTATTTCAGAATTATTGGTCAAACTGTTTCCATTAACAATATATATTATTAAAACATAGTTATAAAACCATAAACAAAATATTCTAAAATCAAACTCAAAAACATTGCAAATGAAATAAATAACAAACAAATGCATGCACAAATATATCATTAAAAACAGAACCAAAAGTAGCTATAAAACGAAAATATTATTAAAAGCACAAAAATAAACCAAAAAGAATAAATTTTTGCATCTGCAACTTACTATGTGTATATCAAAACTATAAACATGGAGAACCAAACACACACAATACTGAACACTCATTTAGAATTTTATTTTCAAAAGTAATTTAAATTTAAAAAAAAAAAATCCTTACATGTTGAACACACACACACATATATATATATAAATTGTTAAATAAACAAAATATTAGAAATAAATGAATAATTGATAATAATTAGGCCACTTATTTAAAAACAAAAGCATGAAACTGAATAAGATATTACAGTACCATTTTTTCTAAACTCATACACTCTGTTTTTTATTGAAATGACAAGATGGTTAAGTAAAATTTCAGAAGTATTGCTCCATTCTTTTACTTTTGTTGCTTCAAGTTCATTGGCCAAAGAAAAATGCATATTATTATTAGCGTAAATTTTGAGACGTAATATACCTCGAAAGTTTTCCATGGGTATCAGGATCTACAGCGGATCGGAGCTTCGCACCCAGCAGGAGTATATAAGAAGAATGTTGATGACCTAGCCCGACAATTGGAGCAAATGTGGCAAGAAATACCTCAGGAGACCATCAAGGAGCATTATCACTCTATGCCACATCGTGTGACAATTTGAATCCAGGCTAGAAGCAGGCCAACACCTTATTGAGCTCGTTACTTTGTAACTCTGAAATAAATCATTCATTTTTTCTGAAATTTTAATCATTTTCTATTTTGTAAATGATTCTTCTATCCACCAATTTTTGTTTCCATCGGACAACTCCTCGTTGGTGCGACATTTTTTTTCCTGTTATAGAGTGTATATATATATTGATAAATAAAACTCAAAATACATTAAACTAAACGAAAAGGAATCAGCATTTTAAATTTAATATTAAGTACTTATAACATAAAAGTTGAAGAAAGAATAACACTATCACCAAATTAAAAATTAATTAGAATTAAAGTAAAAGGTTACTTAAAACTAAAGATTTATATAATAAATTATATAAATTTAAAAAAATAATTTTAATAAAATCACAAGGAAATGAACTTGAAAAAGGCACCAAATAAAACTTAAAAATTAAAATCTTGTAAAATAAAACAAATTAGAAATAAAGCCATTTAATACTTCCAATGACTTAGGATATTGGTGTATTAATGATTATTTATTTGTTTCAGTAACACTTTTATGAAAAAAGGGTATTAACCTAAGTTCACGATCCAGAGAAAATAAACACACAAAGAAAAAAAGATTCATAAAAGAAGCCAAATATTTCGTAAGTCTAAAAATCTAGAAAATCAGAATACATAATTATAAAAACATTAAAGGAAAGAAAGAGAAAAATGGCAACAAATATATTTAATTAAATAAAAATTATCTCACAAAAAATTTTACTTATATAGAAAAAGCTTAGTTATACAAAAATTAATTTTATTACCATGACAAATAATTATTTAAACTCTAGTACTGTTATCTACAGATCAAAATTAGAATTAAACCTATGAAGCTATTTACTCGAATGTAAATAAATTATAATTAAAATCGTCTCAAAAAATATATTTCTTAAACCATGAACATCAAGATAAAACAAAACAATACGTAGATTTTTTTAAAAAAATTAAAATTACAGGAAAAATTATTATTTTGAAAAAAACCCAAAAAAATAATGTTGAAAACAGAAATTAATTAATATCATAGTTCCTATATTTTAAACTGATCTTTAAAAAGTTAATAGTATAATGAGACAAAATTCATATATTATAGAATTCATTTAAATTATTTTAAATGCCTAAAAATCTAGTATCCAATTTAATCTTATGAAGAATATAATTAAATAAAATATGAATAAAAATCGATGTTGCTTTAAAAAAATAATTTATTCACACAAAAAAATCATAACTGTCTCTTTCATCATTTACACAACTTATCCATTGGTCCGCAATTAATATGTAAGTATTCCATTTCATGAATATTTTTAAAGATTTGAATTAATTTTAGATAAGGAGGATAAAATTTTAATTAAGTTTAAATTCTGGATTAATTTATTCTGAATAATTCGAAATAAAAAACAACGTTTTTACATGGTGGCAAAGTTTATTAAAAAAATTATTAAAATATTAGTTAAAACTGGTCGCAAATATCTAAATATTGCATTGTTAGGCAAATAAGAACGGTTCCCAAAATTTCAGAGCTCTAGCTTGATGGGAAGTTGGTTAAATTAACAATAGACAATTTGATGACACACTGATACACATACATACAGACACACACCAAGTGAAATACATAACAACGTTAAAACTAACTAAAATTAATTAATCCAGTACATTAAATGGTTAGAATACAGTTTAGTCAAACCACTCTTAGAGACAGGAATTATTTGGCGGTATTTTGCCAAATGTTGCTAAATTGGTCCGCGAAGCGGACTTAACATTCAGCAAAAATATCCTTTGGCAATTATTCAAGTGATTGGGCTAAACTGCATTATTAAAAAAAATATGAGTTAAAACTTGTCGCAAACGTCTAAATATTGCATTGTTAGGCGAGTACGAACGATTCCCAAAATTTCAAAGCTCTAGCTTGATGGGAAGTTGGTTAAATTAACGATCGAAAATTTGATGACACACACACCAAGTGAAATTCAGAAAAACGTTGTAAAAAGGAAACATTAAGTCATCAATGATTCTAAATGATGTATAATTATTAACTATAAAGTTTTGTTCATATAAGAGTAAGTAGGACATAATTAAATAAAATACAATAATAACTATTAATTAAAATCTAATAATATCTAATAATCTAATGAAATCTAATAATCTAATGAAATCTAATAATCTAATGAAATCTAATAATTAGTAATATAATTAAATAAATTAGCAAAACAATTACTAGCAAGATAACCTTGCGGTATGACTTTTATTTACTTAGATTTTTTATCATTAAAAATAATGTAATTTTCTTTTGAAATTAAATTAATGAGAAATTTATATTCTTCATAAGAAATGAAACAATGAATTTGAATTTTCTTTTTTAAATTTAACAAGAATAACTCGAATTAAATCTTCAATATCTATGTATTAAATAATCAGAATCATAGCTATATATTGAATAAATCTCTTTATCATTAATATATTTAATTATATCTTCACTTTTAAAAATAGCTGTCTTATTCAAACCATCAAGCCATCATGTCTTATTCAAACCATCATCATCAAGTTTTTTGTTAAAAATATTTCATAAAATTTTACCGGTTTTAAAATATATTAATACTATTAATAATGGTTCGAGATTTAATAGGGATTTTATGAAATTTACAAGTTAAATATATTAATATATATATATATATATATGACGATATCCGATAAATGTTATTTATGAATGAATAGAATTAGAAATTGGTTTACGTAGTAGAATTCTGTTAAAAATAATAAAACTCATTTATTCCTCTTTCTTCGTCTCCCTTGGGAGTTATTAAATATCATACATTTTATGCATATCTAATTAATCATTCTTTCTTGAAGACTAATTAGTGCAAAAATGCTAAGAAAAACAACTAAAATAAATGTGTTCCTTCAGCTGATTCCGAGGAATCTCTTTATGTTGAAAGAGACTCATCACCTTTAATTTTTAAACACCAAGAAAATAAAATGTCAAAATAATGCGAAATAATTATTCATCTTATTCTTAAGATAATTATTTATTCAAAATGATATTTCATCCTGTGTTCTGAAGGTATTTGATTTTCATTCAACCAGAAAAGCACAACTACGTATATTTATATTTTTAAAAAATATAAGAAAGAAACTAATAACAAACAAAATAAAATCATAAACACATTCTTAGAATAATAAGCCATTTCACTCTAATTGACATTAACGCCAACTACTAATACTTCGTTCAATGAACGAAAAATGTTTCCGAAATGTTATAATCGAAAGTGTACTTTAGTAACGATAGAACTTTCCAGAAATGGAAATACATTCGTACGTTTTCATTTTTGAAGCATTCTTGTAACATCACACCTTGTAGTTATACAATATGTATAGATTTTCTTTTTAACCACTTTTATCTTATTAGTAGAAATGCTGCCGGGATAGCCTATTGACCACAGTTGCAAACTTACATCTGGCCTTCTTTCCGTCCAGTCGTGGGTTCGAGTCTTGATTTCACTGCCATGAAGACATGCCCTGATGCACGTTAAATTTAAGGAGGCTCGAAATCCTCCTGCTGACATGATAAGGTACTTTGGAGATAGAGATCCTCGCTCGAGTATTCTTGTCTCGATTGAGGTTCAAAATTACGATGTCCGTCACCAATAGTTGTTTGATAGTTGTAGAAGAAGGGGGTCAACTGAAGTGAAAATCCTGGCACTTGACCGAGGCTTAAAATTATTGGGCTGACAGGAAGCAACAATGTTTTAAAGAAACACATAGGTTCTTCACAACGAGCCTAAATATTAAAAATCAAAGATTAATGAGAAGTACGACACCCGCACTGGTATCTCAGTCCCTTCACTTTCACACCAAAAAATGAGGATATATAGAGACCCATTCGTACTTAACATGGAACAGCCATTATTATTTCACTCTATGAGCCTTTTATAGAACCGGGACTTGAAATCATGATTCGCTGAATCATAACCATTGGGCTACCACAGCTTTCATTATGTGTAATAACAGCTCAATGACATTAAATAAAAGTTTGCTGCTTAATCAGTGTTAATGAAACAATAGAATATTCACTTTCAAACATATGCGTATAGTCTTAATCAAATAAATTTATTACATAATTACTTACTAAAATTTATAATTGTGGATTAAAAAATAATTGTAGTATTGAAAACTGATTTGCAAAATAAATTTATGACATTGAGGACCTTCGCTTTTTTTCTCAATATCACTTGTTAACCGTCGAAGTGCTGTTAGCATATTTTTTTTTCCGAATTCCGACTATGAACTATTTCTATAAACATAATATGAATTTAGACTTTAATAAGCATTTCTCAATTTAAAGTGCATGGATCTATGATTAGTTATAGTGCTTGGCGAAATAGTTTAAGCAGGTCATCATTTTACTCCTTGAACATTGTGCATTCAGTGTGAAACAGGAGTTATATAATGTTAAATGATTGTGATTGTTTACTTGTATTATATACAGTTTCACTTAGAAGCAACACTAGGGTTATTGGCAAAGATCCTAGCAATTTTGAGCCCCTTTCAACTGACGATCACTTTACTTAAGCTGCCATTCCATTCTCCAAATTTATACAATACACTAGGGATTTGAACACCGACAGATTTAACATGCCATTGCCCAATTATATGTAACGTCCTGTTAATGTTGAGACTCATTGTAATCACAACTCACTGTAACTGTTAGTGTTAAGGCACATTTGAAATGCTCTTTAATTGGTACATTTGCATTTCTTAAGTACTTAAATATCCACAACAAAAAACATAAAGTAATCTTTTAAATAAAATTTAACACTATCAATAAAAATAGAACAGTAAGATTTCCATCCCTTAAAAATACTAAAATTTGCACACAACATCATTGGTTTAATCTTCGCGACAGGTGGCGCTGCTGGATACTACGAAGAGATAATATGTAATTTGAGACAATTGTAGTGAGTGAGTGATTGTGAAATTTAATAATGCAAGAACCAGCTAAGACTATGCTGAGCCAAATAAGGTATAACTGCGATTTAGACGTTTGAAAAATGGGAAAATGATAGAAATTGGTAGACACGAAGAAGGGTCGAAAATAGAGAAGGATCGCTCAGGTATCCGGGAGAACGTCATCCATGTTTATCAGACATTGAACCCCATGGAAATTGAAAAAGCTCAAAAGAGTACCTTTTGTGGCAATGTAATGAAGACCAGACCCAAATACTTCTTCAAAACTGAAATTAGTAAGACTCTGTGGTAGCCCAATCTAAATGAGATATTTCAATATTATTGCGTGGTGAACGAGAAATTATTATTATTATTATTATTATTATTATATATATATATATATATATATATATATATATATATATATATATATATATATATTATTAAAGAACACGGAACAACCATTTATGCAGATGTTATTGGCTCTGGAATCCTTCTGTATAAAAAAATAATTCAACAGAATACTAGTAACCCCGCTATGTAAAACATTTATTTATATAATAAGCGAATAAGAGACTCGAGTATAACATATTCATTTAAAATACAATTACTTACAAAGCTATAGAAACTCAGGAACCATCTTTTATATTTCCCATGCATACTTCAAACTTATCCAACTCTTTATCCACATCCTTACAACCTATCCAACCGGACGTGTTTAATTTCATTAACAACATTCCAACCCACTTATACCCGACAGACCATTGTCAAATTCCCAAAGTATGCAAGATTTATCAAAGCAACGCCTGCTCAAGTATACCATCGTTGCGATATATAAACTACTGAACAGGTTTCGGAAAATAATTCATGACTGTCAACTAAAGGGCCCCCGCAAAAGATTCGCATTTCCATTGAACTAACGCTCCGCTGACAACACAGCCTCGTGTATCACTGCTTGTGTTAACGTTACAATGAAACCTAATACCCGATAATAAATGAATATACATTCGTCTCTAGAGCCAACAAGATTGCATCGGAAGCGAACATTAATAAATGGCTCCAATTACTTAGGGACTAAATTAAATTGCGTTATTCATTTATTAACAACTCAATTGACACGATAAATATTCCACGCAATGAATTGGTGGATTCTGTTGTAGATATATATATATATATATAACCGCTCAAAATTCAGCTAGTGTTGTTATATGATTGCTTGCAATAAATTCGTGGTTTCCGTTGTAGATATATATGAACACTAGAAAATCAGCTAGAGTTATTAAATGATTGCATTTTGACTTATTAATCTGTGGGTGTTAACATGTTTGTTGATACAGTTAACCTCATCATTATTTACCTTTTAAAATTATGGACGTATTTAGTGTTTTAAGAGAAATTTTCAGTCAGATAAAAACATAAAACCTCGAATTGTACCAAAATATCATATTTAAACAGAATCACATGTCATATGGAGATACGCAGGCTTTAATAAATGCAATAATAAATTTTATTTTCTTGAGTGTGGTTTATTAAAGTATTATAAAACAAAGAAGAAATAAAAATTAATTATATTGTGGGTATGGATTGTGTAACAGATAAATATATCGGTAGATATATTGAATAAAAAATTCCAAAAATCAAAATTCTGATTGAAAGTTTTTAGCTTTGGGGAAGTGTTTGTGGTAGCAGTAGCCTAATCGTCATGGTCGAGGACTCGTGGTCTGCGTTGTTTTCGTCAAGTCGTAGGTTCAAGTCCTGATGCCACAAAAGACACTCCGCGTAGTGGGGTGTGAGGCACGTCAAATATGATCGAGGTCCCATGTCCTTCCGTTGGCGTAGTGTGGACGTTTCGAGAGGGAGATTCAAGCTCATATGTCGTCCTCGTCACTTAACCAAGGTGCACAATTACGAGACCCGTAGACATTAGTCCCCTTTCTAACTGCGTCGCTTATGAATAATCAATAAATAACTGAAGTACTTAATTTTGAAATCAAAACTGTCATCAGTTGTATCAGTTTCATCATGGATATTCTTGTGAGCACGTTTAATTGCAAAATGGTGTAAATGTGTGAAGAAAATAATCAGAATGCAAACTACGCCAATTCACAAAAACAAAATAAATTTAGACGCCAGCTTGTTAATCTCTTTAATGGGAATACTATTGTTCACGATAATAAAAAAAATCCCAATACAGGGCAGAATCATGAAGATCATAGATGCGCATTTTTTATATTATGAAGATTTATTATGCGCATTTTTAGACACTCCCCCCGATTTAGTGCTCCCTATTAAAAGGGTTAGTAACGAAACTAATATTTTGAAACTTATTTTTAATCTATTTTATGTTAATTATTAATAAATATTTTATTTTAGCAATTAATTAAGCATAAATGGCTATAAATGACTAAGTTTGACTCAACGTCACTTTAAAAATATACCATGGGCCCTTGATTGATAGATTGTTTATTAACATCTCACTCAAAAGCAACACGAGGTATTATTGGCAACGGACCTCGTAATGTTGAATCTCTCTCAAGTGATTCACATTTTAGATATTTGAGGATAATATCTCACCTGGTATTCCATTGATCAAATTTCCACGCTAACAGGAGGATTTTGAGCCAAACGACTGGTTTTATATGGAATCAAAGACTCGATTATCCGGTTGTATTAAAACGTCGCCGTCCTCGAGCTGGCAGCCATTGCAACATGGCTACCGCTGTCATAATGTGCTCCTGGAGATAGATCTTACGTTCTATGATGGAGTGAATGAGTGAAAGTTGAGGTTTATGGTGCAATAGCCAAATATGGCAATGCCCATCAAACCATGTGTAATTGTGATCTAGACGTAAAAAGATGGAAGAAAAAGGAAAAATTGGTGGACAAGAAGGAGGGTCGAAAATAGATAAGGATCGCTAGGGTATCCGATGGTGGGTCACATATGTGGGAAAGATAGAAGATCACCAGGATACTTCAAGATCAGAGATTCCAGAACTTACTTAAGAAATAAATCCTTCTGAATAGGATCGATAGTCGAAACGGGTATAGAGGGTATATTGCTCATGCAACTGAACAATAGCAGCACAATGTTATCAGACTGTTAGTTCTCTTAGTATCGCATAATCAAATTTTCTGCGATGCGTGTAAATTTATTTGTCGTAAAAATAAGAGGGGTAATTATGAAATCGAATAAAAATACAAAGTAATACAAATATTAAAATAGGTGAAAGAATGAAAAGAACTCAATTTATTACATAATGACGTTGAGCTTCCGTGAAGCCGTTAACAATACGCTAATTATCCTTGTTACATTAAAGTTTTCTTAGCATTATTGAAATCAACACAACCTCATTATCATATTAAAAGAAAATAAATTAAGCTGATTTATATCTTTAGTGATTTTCTTTGAGACCATTTAGTGAAAAAAATTAGTGTATCAAAATATGCATTGAGATAACTCATTTCCCTCGTTTCATAAAATAACTTCCCTAGACAGAATAATTATGTATTTAATTTGAACGTAATAGAACTCACAAAGGTAAAACGATTAAAAAAACAATAAAATTCCGTGTTACACTTGAATTTTTGATTTAATAAACACATCATTCAATAACTTTAAACTAAGTTCATTAATTCAAATCTCAGCCTTAGTACAAACATAAATTCATTTTACAAAAAGATAACTCCCCAAATAGTGCGAAACATAATTTTTAAACCGTTAAATAGTTAATTATGCTCTTTGAAGATTATTTAATGCATTTATAAAGAGAAACTGAATACTACCAGAACAGAGATGTGCGCCATTTTCTTTTTTTCAAAAAAATACATTTATGTATGTTATAATTATATTAAGAATTATTCTCTTGTGTATTTCCGAAGAAAGTAACAGTTATTCTCATATTTAAGATTTGAAAAGAATTTAAAATTCCTGATTAAATTTTATATTCACTTATAATTCTGTTTTTTATCCATACGGAAATTCATCTATTTATAATGAAACTTATATTGTGCGTATTTTCCAAAAGCGATTTTTATAAGAGAGAAAGTTTGCTTATATTGTTGTTGATTGCAAGTTTTGTTTTATTAATAAAGATACAAAATTGTGAACTGAAATAGCACTTGGAACTCATAAACTTGAAAGAAAGGAGAATCATTCTTCAAAAAGAGGAATACATTGGTACTTTCAGACTATTTATAATTCTAAAATAAGACTTAAAATTAATTTATTCTTAAAATTTGATACTTTATGACGAAACCCTACTAAGAGTAATACTATTTAAAAACTTAAATAATCATCTAATTATCAATTTAAAATGCATCTCTTCTTTTCGATACAATTATTATAAATCTCTGATATTTTTTTCGAGTGATGTTTAAGTGAATTTTTCAATTAAACTCTTGATCTAATTCAGAACAATATTTGGAACCTGTTTGTTAAGCCTTTACTGCATTTCGTATTAGATTTGCGCACGTTTATGCATTCGTTAAATGTATTTTGCAACGTAAAACTAACTTTTCTCAAATAAATTAACCTGTTAAGTAGTTAATTTTTTGCAGTTAATTTTATTTTTGAGCCATGACAATCTGAAAACTAGAATTTATTTATTTATTTTATTATGTTATAATTCTTTTTAGGTTAAAACTATTTCATCTTTATACTAATCACTTTCTTCTTTTTCTTTAATACAATTCCTACCAAATGATTTACAAAGGTTACATCCAAAGTTTTTTTGTAACATTATACATGAGTTTTGTATAGTTTAATTGGCATTTTTAAAATTTTATAAATACATCTTCCTTAAAAATCTTTACAAAATATATAGGCAATTCATTTTTACACATAATATTATCTAGTTCATGTATTTTAGCACTTCGTATTCATGTATTCGTTGTATTTACTTTTGATATTTTTTATAGTAATTTCAATTCTCCCATGTTTTTATTCATTATTATTTCAATAATAACTTGCATTGTAAATTTCAAACTATTGATGAGTAAAATATTGAAATATAGAGGAGATTTTTTTCGGTTATTTTTAAGGTATAGAAAACATTCAAATGCTATGTATACATTTTTAGTTTATAAATTTGGTATTTAAATTGAATAAAAACAAAATAACATGTTTTTATATATAGCAATATAGAAAATTAAAGCTCGAATGTCTTCAAATTTAACTTTTAAGTCCTTTTTAATCAATTTTTTCAGTACACCATATCTTTCTTTAAAGATGTAAACAATGTACAACTTTTCAATGCAAGCGTTTTAATGATTGTATTCTACTCTCTCCTATTATTAATTGATTGCCGTTAAAATCATGTTCACTTAAAAATAATATATTCTATAAAGAGAAGATAAAAGTGTTTATTATAAGATTTATATTTGAATGTAAAAAGTCTCTTTAGAAAATAATTGGCATAAACTCGGCACTAAATAGATAGTAAAAATCCCAACTGAAAAATTCTAAGAAAAAAAACGAAAAGGGTAATGAAAACAAACAAAAAATAATTCCGATAAATCTTCAAACGTAAAAGACATCAATACTAAAATCCCATTTCAATTTTACTCGCAGAAATTTGAATCCAACTTTATAAATCCATAAATGTGAATTCCCATTTCAACACAAACGAATATCGCCATTTCCCCAGCCGCAATTAACTCATCCGAAATGATCCAGGCATTACATGCTTCAAAACTTCCCCCAGTCCATACCTAAATGGACAACCATAAACCCCAATCAACCATCTCTTAAGTCTACGACAGTTAGCGTCGACTCCAAAGTTTGGCTACTTACGCAGGTGGCGAATCGATTGCGCAAATGAAGAAAAATTCCTAAGCGACGAAACCCATTAACCAATTGATCGCGCTGTGTGCTCGATCGACAAATACCTCTCAAGAACTTTCTTCGGTGAGGGGATGTGCACCTCCTCCTCTTCCTCCTCAAGAACTTTCTGCGGAGGAGCGAGATTTGTTGTGCATCTATTGGGAGAGGTTTTATAACTGAGACAGGGGAAATCTACAATGGTGTGGAAAGGCCCATTACCAGTTCTCTGGAAAGTGGAGATAAAGACAGATACAGCCCTGTTCTTCGCAATAAACTCAATGTTTGTAGGGTATGCAGGAGTTTTGGGTGCCGAGGAAATGGAGCGTGGGGCTGTATTGTAGGGTGTTTAGGTTTTATTCATAGTGTATGTGGGCGGTATCGATACAAGAAATCAAATATATAACGAGTAAAAGAATATCCTTCTTATACAAAAGGAAATCTTCGATGCAATTTTTGACGGAAAAAAATTCCTTAATATAGAGTTTACATTTTTATTTGGTAGTTGAGAGATTTTCTAACAGAAATCAATGTAATAAATGTATAGCAATAATCAGTAATGATATGATTTTTAGTAAAGAGGTTTTCGTTTTAATTTTTTCCGTTTTTAAAGATTTTGATATATTAAATAAATCTTCTGTTAGGTAATAAGAAGTTAAATATTTTTAACATATTAACTGATCATTATTTTATTTTATACTTAAGCAAGAATGATACATTTTGCAAAATCAGGTTATAGAGCACATTTCTTTAGGTATTGCTGAGGTAATCTCCTAAATAATTTTTTTTAGTTTTTCTATTTATTTGTCATGATAAGAGGGGAGAGAAATGCAAAGAATTTTATGTTATGTCAGCTGTCATAGGACATATTTTTATATCTGTTATTATTCTTTCTGCTTCTTGAAAATAATTAGTGTAATCCTTAATGACATTTATTTGCAGAGGTTGATGAACGTGTTCAATGTTTCATCTCTGTGTTAAAGTTCAGAATTAATTTAGGTAAGCTATATATATTGAATAAAATTGTTTTAATTTTGCGTTTGGTTTTCGCAAATAATGGTATTATTATTCAAAAATTCAATGAAATTATAATAAATAAAAGGAATTAAACTGATATTTTTAATCATACTTTTTTTTATTTTTTCATGTATTGATTTGTTAAAAAAAATTACACATGTATGCTACAGCTAAAGGGCAATATATATATTTTCAAAATAGAAGTCATTTAAGTTTTAAATATAATAAGACTCAAAAAAAAAAACAGTTGTATACAATTTAAAAGTCAGTAGTCTTAGGTATATACTATACGAATGTTCCCTAAGAATATTCATTATCAAGCAAACTACAAATAAAGAAACCCAAAAATAAATTTTACGCTGCTGTTACATAAAATTTCAAAAATTGTCTTATTGCCTTTTACCTTCGGTATTTCAAATATATTAAAAGAACATCCAATTCCAGGATAAACAAACACCGATCTCACAAACTAAGTTCACTATGGATTATTAGTTGGTCCAGGAAGATGATACTTTAAACCAGGGGTGGCCAAACCATGGCGCATTGGACTATTACAAATGCTGCTTCAGTCAGTTCTGAGTGAACCATCTGTTTGTTCTTTTCCAACATTTTTTAGAGTTTTGTACTTTTTATATGTTTGTTTTTTTTTTAAATTCATTTTATCAATTATAACATAAAATCAAAATACCAAAGAAACGTAAGAAATATTATTAGGCGTGAATTTAATGAACATTGGGTAAATGAGTTATTACTCATAGCAAATTCATTAAGAAACCGTTTTGTAATGATTGTGAAAATACTTTTTCACGTAACAGAAGATATTATCCTAAAAGAAACGATAAAACACAGCATAATATTTACTTAGGAGAAACAATGAAGTTTGTTCTTGGGTCTGAGTTGTGAAAAGAATATGTGACTAAGAAAAAGGAAGAAATCTGAAGAAGACAAAAGATAGTTCCTTAAGTATGAAGATTTAGCACTGACAAAAGCGTCATATGAAATTGTTTTTGTATTCTAGGAGGGGAAAAAAGAAGCCTTTTTCTTACGGAGCATAAATTATTAAGCCTTGTAACCAAACATTTTCATAACGTTTTGATAGTAAAAGTACTGAAAGTAAAGGACATAAGAAATTGTTAAATCAAGATAGACAGGTATGAGAAATATTGATGAACTCTCTCAATATATATCTATTAGAAGACCCTGTCCATTCTTGTCCTCTTTTCACTGGCTTTGTATAAAGCAACGGATATCTATGATGTGGCGTAGTTAAGATTATTATGAATTGATAATAATTTTATAATTTTGAAGAGCTTGTCAGTCTTCAAAGTTATTGCAAGGTAAAACAAGAGAATCAAACATATATTTGAAAAAGTAAAATCATGCTTAGAAAATCTAAAAGTAGTTTGTAGGAAACTCATTAGTGTGTGTACAGACAGAACTCCATCGATTTTAAATAAAGTTAATAGTGCTGTAACTTTATTTGAAATATTTTTAAATCTTCCTATTCTTAAATATCACTGGATTATTTCAAGGGAGTCGAAGTTTTCGGCGAAGAGTGCCACTACTTAAACAAAAAGAACTCATGCTTGCCATTTCCAACTTTTCTAACAAAAAAAAATATAAAAAGATAAAAAAAAAAAATGTTACTTATAAGCTGATTATGAGATTTTTGAAAACAAATTATCTTTTCTATGTAAGTCTGAGTAGTTTAAACGTAAAAAATAATAAAACAAGTAAAAACAAAGCTTAAATTTAATTTTTTATTCTCAATAAGTGTTGTAAAGTTTCGATATCAAAATTTAAGAAAACATTTGAAACTCTTAACGTCTTGCTCGGTTGTTTAAAATAAACTGATCCATAGAAACATAATGCTCACTTCCTCTTTCGCGAACAGACAACATGCCAAAGCAAGGTAGCTAAAACATTTGGTCTCATCCCGTGACCGCACTGTCTTATGCATCATTGTACTGGGTTCAGGCAGTGCCGTTCTCCGGGCGGAATGAATTTTACAAACGTTCCTGGAGATAACATCATTATTTTTCAGATTTTTTTAAACTTTTTCAAGAAATCTTTACGTACCACTGTTAGTATTCTACAGGGCCACAATGGGGCACAAGTGCCATGAATTGGTCATCCCTACACTATAAAATAAGAGTAACTATGTACCAAAATTTTAAATATAAGCATATTATCTTACCGGCTGCAAAAAGTGTGAATAACATTAGTGCAATGGACTAAACAGGCAAGAATTTAGAAAATATTTTGAATTGTTAGATTTTGAATATGATTATCTTAGCTGTCATTGTGAAGTATGCTGGTTTTCTAGAGCGTACGTTCTGAGTAGAATTTGGAAATTAAAAAAAACTTATATAAATTTTTAGAACAGAAAAATGAGCAACCTGGTGAAATAACTCTATTATTTAACGGCAACTCGCTATTAAACTTGGTAATTTTAGTCGATATGTAAATGATCTAAATTTAAAACTGTTTTCTAGCTTAGTAAATAACACTAGTTCCTTTTCATTATAATTAAAATTATTCTTATCTCTGTCAGAAGATGAGGAATTGAGTAAACTTCCAAGCTTGAAAGAACAAAATATATGTGTTGAGAATAACAGCAATTTGATCAAATATATTGAAAAAAAATTAAGATAAGGCCAGGGACATTTCAAAGTCGTTTTCATAATTTTGCTAAAGAAGAAAACTGTATTTTCGTCTTAATAATTCCATTTACACCTAGTGAACAAATATAATGCAGATGCCTAATTACATACAAATGGAACTCGTTGATTTAAAAACGAATTTTTTCTTAAAAATGAAATTTGATGAACTTTTTCCTGATCAAAATGCTTTTGACGCAATAAATTCTTGGTATTTATATCTATGTAAACATTACCAAGAGATAAGAAAGTGTGCAAAAAGTTATATATGTCTTTTTGGAACGACATACAGATGTGAAAAAGCTTTTTCATTTATGAAATTGACTGAAAGTAAAACACTGTCGCAAATAACTAATACAAATTTGAAAAATTCTCTGCTTCTCTCAGTAATAAGTTTAACACCAAACAATAAAAGAAACTTGTGAAATCTAGAGCTCGAAAATTTCATTAATGATAAATAATGTTTATATTCTTTAATAGATAATATTATAATACCAAAATAATTAAATCATTCAAAAAGTTAATTATGCTTATAAACATACTTCTATTAAAAGTTATTAAATATACGTCAGTTCCAGAACTTCTAGCAAACTGAGAGAACAGATAAATCTAAGTTCCTAGCTAATCTCGCTCTCATTGCCAACAACTGTGGTCCAAAGATAACTTCACCAAATGAGACTCTCTCAGACCGTCGTGAAACGATCTCCTTCAAGTATAGGTGATCATTCCTCCTCACTCTTGTAGACTGGAGCTTCATTAAATTGGCCTAAACTAAATAATTTAAGTGCGAGATTAAGTTATTCCTTTTCCTCCCCTTAGTGAAACAAATTCTATTCTTATCTCTATTCACAAAACCCTAATGATAGAAGACAATATAAAAAGGACTCGAGCTCTTTAGCTCATTTGGACTTGTCAATCAAAAACTTGGTGTATAGTCTGCAAAAGATTGGCCACTCCTGCTTTAAACCTTATCACAAAACTACGTTTCTATACTAATTTTGTTGCCATTCAAGGGTACATATGTGGAATATTTTACAGGTAATTTTATGGTCCTTCAGGAGTTCTAGGTATATTATGTGCCTTTAACGCCTGGTCGAAACTCACTTTCGGAGCTCTATTGGCCTATCTTGATGGGGAAAATATAAGGAATATTTTTATTTATACAGTAGAATCTCGCAATAGGGGGGCATCCTCTAAACCATAGATTTTGTCCATTAAATAGAGATGCTTCTTATTCAGAGGGTGCATACTAAAAATGTAATTTAATTCGAAATTCAGGCAGTATAAAAATTTAAATAAATATATAAATAAGTAGCAAAGTATCATAAGTATTTATTTGAATTTGATGTTAATGAAAAAGGGAAATTCTTATTTGAAAGTGGTTAATTGTTGACAAAATTAGTTAAATGAACAAAAGAGTTTTGTACTTACATAAATTTGTTGAACTTAATCCATTACTAGGAGTCTATGCATTGCCAGCATCGTTTTTTACCCACGTGGATGTTAAACTCATTGCTAATTTTAAGTCTTTCACTGTCCCAACAATCATCATGAATTGTTTTAACTGGAAGATGTATTTTAAGGCATTTGTATAGTTTTTATATCACTTTTTTCTTCTGACTCTTAGTCTTCTTCAGTGCTTTCCAAAGGTCAAATTATTTTTTAAGTGCTTTCCAAAGGTATTTTTTGTTAAAGGTCAAATGATCAACTACGGTTGATACAAAGAAAATTATGTCGTCGTTGGTGTCTTCAGTGAAAAGTTTTCATCGATTTCTAAGCATTCTTGCATGTAAACACTGCAACTGATTTTGACAAGTTCAACCAGTTCATTTTCATTAGTAGTATTTTCCCTGAAAGTTCTTAAAACTGGAATTTCAAAGTTTGCATTCCATTAGACCCTATCTTGGATCGCCTTATAACTAGTGTGCATACACTTTTCATCCCCATATTGAGAAATGTTAACAAGAATAATTGGATTTTGAATTCTATGAATGGGTAACATTATTTTTATTTCATTACAACTTGCTCTTTCCTAATGCATTTGTTCTCCTTTTTCCTGTTGAAAACAGCTTTCAAAAGAAAGTTCATTTTATTGTTTCCGTGTCACAAAACTATCTTTCACTCTGAGCACAAACCATTAAAAAATCTCAAAAGATTACTAAAAAAGAGTATTCCTATTTTATCTATTTCTCTACCACTATCTTTGAATTTTTTTCAGTATCCCTTAAATAATGTTCCTTATTAAGAGACAAATACATTGTAGTCCCTATTCAAAAAAGCTGGGACCAATAGAAATGTGTCTTAAATAGAAGTGTTCCTTATTCGGAGGTGTCTCTTACAGATGGTACTATTGTCGTTAGTTTAGAATGCGATCCCCATAATGAAATAGTATGAGAATGTTTACGCGCCTAGAAAAATTTGGCTATCTATCTTATTATTTGTTTGATTATTAATGTCAAATTTTTGTATTTGTGTTAATAAAGTGTCATCGGTCATGAGGTCTGATATAACACTACGCCTAGATCTACTCTGCAATGTTTTCTTTAAACTGAATCCTTCGGTTTTGCTTTAACTGGGAAAAGAACATTTTTTACATATTTACACCTAATGGAACCTTTTCTGTGTCGTACGTTTCTAGAAAAACGAAATTTCTTAATCTCCAGCGGGGCTTTCCACTCATATTTGTGCAGGTTAGTTTATTTCCCATTAAGGAGTTAAGTGCAGGCTCCAGCCAACAATGACTTGATGACTTCTATGGCTTATTCATCTAGCCTCTGTGAGTTTTCCGGATATGGGAACGGCAGACACATTTCCGCGTCTAGCATGGATGTATTGAAAGCACAAAAGAGATTTTTCCGCAAAAAAGAAAACATTTAATTCATATAATATATGTATATATTCCGTAAAATTTTGTTAAATCAATGAATATCAGTAATATGGAGTGAATATAATGATACTTAAGAAACACAACTATTTTGACCTTTTAACATGAGTTTATGTAAACAATCATACTTATTTTACTTAAAATAAAGTAAATTCTTATCTAATGGGTAAAAAATATAATAATCCTGCTTCGAATATTTGTTTTAAAACTATATGTCAGGAGATTTTATAGTGTCTGAATTCGGAAATATCTGAAAATATATATTTCTTTAAAACTTAGACTATATAATTTAGATAGTATTAAGAAAAAACTAATCATCCACTAATATTATGGATGTTTAAAATATTTGCATTTTTTCTGATTAAACAAGTTTTACTCTGGAAGTCCCTAACACGTTTCAAACAATATAATATAATTCACATAATAAATTTTGATATATCTACAAATTTTCCAACATCAGAAAGAAACATTTGTGAATTTAATAAAAATGACCATTTTTCTATAAAAATAAATGTTATTCATTTTGTAATTAATACCTTTTTTCTAAAAATAACTATTATTTATTGTAATTAACAAATTTTTCTATAAAAATAATTGTTATTCTTTGTAATTAATAAATTTTTCTATAAAAATAATTGTTATTCTTTGTAATTAAATTCTTTTTCTTTAAAAGTAATTGTTATCCATTATCTTATTAATATATTGCTTTTAATAGACAATACTTATTCTTTTATTGCATTATTGTAAAAATTAATAAATGAATTAAAAAAAATGAGTTAAAAAATTTTACGTTTTCATTAAGAATTCCAAAAATAAAATAATAAGCATATTTAATTTTTACTAAAACAAAATAAATACACATTTGATTTTGAACCCTTTCTTTTTTTACTGTGTTTTTTCAGGTCTTTATTCAAACTTAATTCTGCTTTTATCTTTATTTATGTCATTTATTAGTAACTAAGAAAAAGAATTCAAATAATTCATTTTGCTGTTAGTTTTGAGCAACGAGATACAGACATATTTAATTTCACTTTGGAAATGCATTTTAAGTCAATTCTTTAAATCATGATATTGAATTTTTATCTTTATTTGTTTTGCTTTAAAAGTCATAGAAATTCCCCCCTTCCCAATCATTTTTTAAATCTTGTTTTATCAATCTTAAATTGTTTTCACGCAGACGCAATTAATCTTCTGAAAAACAAGCAATTTATGTTATCTTAATATCATGAAATTTTCTAAATTATTTTAAATATCGTTATAATAATAAGTCTTCTTTATTTCAAAATTTGGAATTCTTTCTTAAAGAGATTAGATAAATTCATAATTTCTGTTTACTCAAATTACGATAAATCACCTCACAAATACATTTTTATAGGCAATCGGGAACAAATGTTATAAGTACATTCTTTATCCAATGGTCTTAATATCGATAATATGTTGGCTCCATGTTAAAGTTAATTTTTCCTCCAATTTAAAGAATGCTAGGAAGTACTTCTTATTTTTAAATTCATACCATTAGCTCACACTCTCCCCATATATATATATATATATATATATATATATATATATATATATATATATATATATATCTTCACATTTTCAATCGCTAATAAAATACTTTTTATTCATCCACTCAAGTTCAAATGCATTTTTTTAAACTTGTACAGGATGACACTTGATGCTAATACAGTTTTTTCAAATATTAATTCATTTAATTAAATTTAATTGGTGAAAATCCAGTTTATCCCAACCACTTGACGCGATTTCAAAAATTGCCAAACTTGGCGATTTTTTTTGGCTGAACGTTAACTGCGCAAAGCGTATCAGAGTAGCCACATTTGGCAAAATACCACCAAAAAATTCCTGTCTCCAAGGGTGTTTGGGCTAAACTGCATTCCAACCATTTAATTTACCGAATGAATTCAGAAACAAGCCAATGTTTCTATTATGTCACTTGTCTTACAATAACAAAGTTGGTAGAGTGTCGGTGTAGAATCTTCATGCCTTCGGATCGAATTTCATCGAAGCATAAAATTATTTTTATTTGATTTTCAAATATTAATTTTCCTTTATATTGCAGAAAAAAAATTCTCTTCTATAAGATATTTATCAGGATATAAATTTAGGAATAAATACCGTCATCGACTAAGCGTGTCGATCGCAGGAAAAAAAATTACCTTTGCAACTTATTATTGCGATTCTGTCATATGAATATACATATTTATATTAATTGTAATTATTTAATAAAAAGTAACTAAAATAAAAAATTTCTTTGTTGACCTAAGTTGGAATTGGCTTTGAAAAAAATTATATTACTTGCTACTAGGTTAAGTCTTTATGCTGCTTACTTTAAAGATTTAAATAAATATGGGAATTATTAAGGTATCTCCGTTTTGTTAAAATTTTGCTTTATCATATTGCTCATTCAAATTAAACCTAGCTTTATTATTTGCATTATATAAGATATATAACTACATATAGATGTTTTGGATGTTTTGCTGAAATTAGCATAAAATAAAACGATGCAATACAGAGACAATTTTTGAGGCACAGCTTGAAGCACATGTTGACAATACATATTTATATTTGCTCTCATTAAAACATAGCATAATTAAATTTCGATTGAACTTAATGTTAATATAATGAATTTGGAAGTTAATCATTTCAAAAAACTCGAATACTATGGCAGATAGTGAAAAGCAGTCGATTGCACAAGTGAAGAGATTCTCTCCCGATTTAATATAATATGAAACTCTAAGCCTACATATAACTTAATTAGATGTCTGATATGCAAATTTGTAATTAAAATACGTCTAGCCATGGAGTATTTTAACCATTTGTAAAACCACAGTAATCATACATACAGATTTGAAATAACTGAAATCTCAAAAGAATGTTCAACAAAAAGTTTCTATCTTGAGTATAGATGTATATTCGTGCCAATGATGGAAGCATTTATATTGTGATGTTTGATACGTTATTGAAATTACTAGTGCATGCTTATTTAATTGTATGAATTTCTACATATCTTGTTGTAATAGGTGCACAATAAGGTTCATTTTATATCGAATCAGTGACGTCCAACAATTTTAAATTTAAATTTTTTTCCATTATCTGCAATAATTTTAAAAATGTAATCGCTAATTATTAAGATTCTCCACAATGAACACTGCGATTGGACTAAAGTCATAGAGCATTTTCTCTTCTGTAGATAGACATTATCTGCCCAACTTTAAATTTTTTCGTTCGCACGTAATTTCTTTGTATCAAGTTACAGCCTATATTTCTGTGCATCATTTTTTTTATTGTGAAGTAATCCAGACCATTTTCACAAAAGGGTATTGAAGGTAATACGGCCGCTCTTATTGCAAACTAAAATTTAGATGTTATAAGAGACCATCCGCTCAATTCGAGACAGTCGATGAAGTCAAATGGAAACTACCCATAAACAAAACTCAGTAAACGGGGAGGAGGAAACATCAATTATTTTTATGGCTGAAAAAGTGATCTTCTCTACAAATATCATTCGGAATGTTTCTCTTCGTATCATCATGATCATACTGGAGGGGGAGTAGGTGGCAAATCTTTTCAATATCAGTGCCAAAAGTTAAAATGCTTTAATAACTACCCCGAGAGGTATATCTCTTTGGTCCAATTAATAAAGACGCAGCAAAATGCCGCCTGACTTTTCTTCTTCGGACCTTGTGTTCAAGGGTTCGAAACACCGCTGGCATTCCAATGTCAAACAGCTCTCTCCTCCTCCACAGGAATACGAAGACTGTTGATTACAGACCATGTAAATCTGAACCACGGGCAAGTGACGAGCACTTTACTTGAGCTCGTCATGCCTTGCCAAAGTGAGGACTAAGCCTCAACAGATTTAACACGCAACAGCTTTGCAAAAGGAGGACACCAGAACTTGAAGAAATCAACGCTTCTTCCTTCCATGAGCTCATGACTATGGCTCCAAACATTGAAGAAGTTTTAAATAAGTTTCTGTAAAACAGCATAAAAATTGTTTTTGACGATTATTGATTACAATTCATAAAAGAAAAATATTAACTTAGCTTTGAGCAATTTTAAGTGTTATTTTACAACCTTCAATAGTTATTGTCAATTTTTTTTCATAATTTATTTTTACGTTTTAATATATAGAGCGATTCACTAGTAGTGCGATAATCTTCTTGCTGGAGGGGTAGACTATTCAGAATCATAAAACATTGCAGTATAGAAACTGCTTTCACCCCAGCTATTGTCAAAAGTAACAAACTAAGACTAGAATATAAACATCAGCAGATTAGTGTGACAGATAATGTATTTCTGACAAGTTTTACATCGGTAAAAAGCACAGAGAAGGTGCTAGAAATTTCGATCTTAATCACTCATACCTCCGACAGCTGCGCAGAGATTCAAACGATTAAATCGTTAACTGATTCATAGAGCATCTCCTACACTAATGAAACTCCAGTAGAAACACTAAAATAGAAACATTGTCAATGGCCTTTCATTGTCGGCCTCCACGGCCAATCCAACAGTATTCAAATGAAACCTTTATCCGTTGCTGGACTTCATTGATATCATGGGGAGGGAACCCTGCATTGTTGGAACCATATTGAGCGAAGATACGAGTGAGAAACATGTATTTCTTCAATGTTGCAGCAAGAAGATCAAGTATTCCTTATTGCGCTGACGAGATAGAAGGCGCTTAGATGCAATCCATTACAATCTGCTGCAGTCTGCAGCTAAGTAAGCGAGGTAAAATTCCGCCAATTCAGCCGCATGAGTGGTCATCTATTTTATTACTTGAGTAAAGCTATGGTTTCTTAGGTGCCGTTATCTCGCAGTTTCTTAATGAGTCACGTTATTAATCAACCCAGCCAAGTTTTCTCTAGGAAACCATAGCTTATCCGTTAATTTTCGTTCCACTCACATTCAACGCTTTTTGGGAAACTACGCTATCTGGTTTGTACAGTGAACGTTTTATTAGCGTTATCCGTAGCAAAATTGCCTCCGCCAGGTAACACTTCCACTTTCCTAGGAAACTATAGTTTCACCGATTCCCAAATACTGGTTTCAAGCTGGATGCCTGAGCAACCCTGCTTCTGTGCAATGCCATCTTTTCACGTAGAAAATCTTTCTGCCCATACAATACTGTGATCCCGATCGCCTTTATGCTCTCTATCTCTCTTGCAAGTTTGACGCACTGGCAGCGTATCGTCAAGTGTTTGTAAGTATTTAATAAAGAAAGCGAAAGAAATTATAATAATTCACTTGAAATTATTTTCAAGCGAATTCTACTATTTAAATCTTATTTCTTTCGTTGAAATAAATTGTAAGCTATACTATTTATTTCCTGCCATTAGGGAATATTTTATTGACTTATTCTAACAGTTTTTGAAATGACTGAAACAAAACTTTTCATTCTATGAAACACGAATTCCATATATTATACTCATAAATTAATTAATTGAAGTTTGGATGTTTTATTTCCAAAAGGGAGTTAAATGTTTCAAGTATAAATATAATAGATTTCTTTACTTTTCAAATATGTTTCATTAATCATAAATATATTTAATTAAATCTTTAGATCTGAAGAACTATAAATAATACAAGTAGGATGCTTACATCTGAAATCTTAGCTTTTTAAAAAGTTATAGTTCATGCGCACTTTACATTTCGATTATAGAATTAAATATGAATAATGAGTTTTTTTAAACTATATATGAATAGATTCAAATTATACATTTTTCCTCTTTACTTAAAAATTATAAGTATTTGATAATAAGAGCTATGTAAAAGTTTGTCTATAATAATTTTTATACTTAGTACTGAATTATTTTAGGAAACTAATTAAGCTTAAGTAACTTATCATCTAAATTGTTTGAGCTTTTGAAATTTTACAACATCGTAATTCATGTATTTTTATTTTGAGATCTGATACATTTATTTCCGATCATTAAAGTATATACATTCCGATCATTAAAGTATTGTATTGATACAGTCTTTATACTGTTTTGACACTTGAGGAAGTAAGTATTTACGGCTATTTATTACTTAGCAATTTTATGTATTAATTTTATAGATTATAATGTTTAGATATTTTTTTGTATTTTGATACTTTTTCAGACAAAATTTTGATATTTTTATAATGAATTATTCATGAAATTTACATACTTGTACAGTAAATGCGTAATGCTCGAAACCTTGAATGAGAAAGGGAGCTGTTTTTCAACCTACATATCTTAAAGTCAACTTACAATTTTCACATAATGATTTTTTTTGTAATAAATGCATTCCTGGTAATTAATTTCAAAAATATTTTTTTAACTTTTTTATTTATTTAATAAAATTTGATACCTTTTCTGAAAACTACTGACACACACATAAAGTTTTGTGGTTTTAATCTGATGTTGGTATAATTTGTAGAACTATAATATAAAATGATAATAAGATTCTATAATAAAATCAGTACTTTACTATGTTGTCTAACAGAATATTACAATTTATAAAACTTTTATAAAGAACTTCAGAACACTCAAACAATAGTAGCAATATCATCGAACATCAAGAAATACAATGAAAGAGACTGAAATCTAATTAAATATATTATTTCCTGAAGCGGAACAGACAATATTGATTTATCAGCAACAAAATCGTGTGAGACAGCATGAAGACACCAAAAAATTTATTTCTATTGGAAAAACTAGTTTGTTCTACTAATTCTTTCACTCTATGAAAAAAATTTGTTTTTTCACAAAAACATTTTATCTGTGTTTCAAGTTCTTTCAGTTCAATGGAACTCAGTCTTCGAAGCCTGTTTCACACAATGACTGTCAACCTAAGCAATAAATTTCTTCTTATTTTACTAAATATAGAAATTCGGTACTCTGTATAAATCATTTTTCCGCAGTCATGGTTTTTAAATCTTAATAGTCACTAAATACCATACTCAGAAATGGGAACAATAAGATGGATATTAACTTAGTTCGTTAAAACTCAAATTATGAATATGTATTAATCTCTATTGAATATACTTTTTCTGAAAATGTGCCTGATTTCCAGCTTAGAAACTCACTCGGGTTCGAGTGTTATTTAATTACAATAATTGGGTTTCGAATGGTTTTCCAACTTCTACAAATATAGACTCTCTCTCTAAATAGTCCTTAATCAACATCGGTCTGCTGTCGATGTAATGTCTCAATCTGCATCACGCGTCAACTACGTCTACTCACTACTAAATCCACTATTCAATCCTTCGTCGCTTACATATGTATTACCACAAATCTATTCACTACACTTTTTCCATTCAATTTAATCTGCCTTTATGACTTTTAATTTGATTGGACTTTTAATTTGATCACCATTACAAAAGTGGGAAGGAATTGTATTATTTTTTTTTCGTTTTTGAGTAAATTATGAAATATTTATATATTACATTTTTATACAAATGTAATAGCCGATTGTAAATTTTTCTTCATAAAATGGCTACTTAGAAAAAGAGTTTTAGATTGCTCTAAATCAATGTTTCTGAACTAGTACTTCTTGGAACTTAAGGGCTCCCCTAAACATTTTGAGGCTCCGTGTGAAGTCCATTAATTATATGCAAATAAATTTTTCCGCGCTCCTAATTTAAAGTTAAGTGTATGATATCCGAACGCGATATGTGACGATATGGGTTGTGTGGAAATATAATTTCTTACTCTTTTATTCTGTTGTTAGATGACTATCACGGAGATGATTCCTTGTCCAAATATTTGAATCGCGCAGAAAGAACTCTCCATTTTACTTCATACTGAAAAGCACTCTTTTGCATTTCTATTCAGGTGGATCAAATTGCTCATTAGGTTGACACATTTTCAAAATTTAATGATGTCGCCTTCTTCCTCCAGGGAAAAAATGTAAATATTTTCCATACAAAGGATATATTACAATTTTTACTAAGAAAATTCCAATGTTTTATTTCGACTGTCAGAAAGAATTTAAATATATTTCCTCCCTTAAATTATTTATTAACTTGAGTTAAATTGTCAACATGATGAAGATGTTCGACGTGATATTATTTGTTATTTACATCAACTTTTTGAAACGTTCAACCAATATTTTCCAAAAACATGCAATGTGTGAGACATTAATTATTGGGTTTATAATCTTTTTAAAGTTATTTCAAAACCAGATGAAATTTCATATTAAGAGCATGAAAACGTTAAAGATTTGACATGGGACATTAAAAGATAGATTTATAGAAGAAATTCCTCTAAATAACTGTTGGGGTGACTACAACGTACAAGACGTATATCTAATTTTATTAAAGAGATAATTGAATGTTTGTTACCATTTCGTACCGCACATTTGTATAAAAGTGGATGTTTCTCTATATACAGCAATCAAAACTAAATATTAAAACAGATTTGAAGCAAGTTTTGACATAAAAATTAAATTAACTACAATTAAGCCAGATCTTGAAATGATTACGCAGGATAAAAAGAAACTTAATATTTTACATTAAAAAATTATTTTTGCTTTAATTTTCCTTATAAGTGTTTTTCTTTACAATTTAATTTTTGTTTGTTTCAGTTTTTTTAATAAATAAATCGTTATACAACATACACTACGCTTATTATTTCATATGAATGAATAAGGGTGTCAAAATATGCAACGTACTTAGAAAGAAAGAAATCAAATTTTTACTTTAACTTAAGAACTTATTAGAGATAAAAAAAAATAAATCTAACTAGGAATTCCAACAGATTTAAACTGAAATGGTTCTTTTCAATTAGACACATAGTCTAAAATTACACTTATACGGTATATTATAATTTGCACTCTGAAACATTACTAAGTTTCACCGTGGCCAGACATATTATTATTTAAAATCATAATACTTCCCATATGACACTAAAATTTACCACATAATTACAGCAATGTTATCTTTCTTTACAACTCCCGAATTTAAATCAGTATTTTTAACTTACGTCAATTTAGCAAAGATGCTGCAGAATTCCTGAGTCACTTAACTTTGATAAATAATATTGCAATTTAAAAACTCAAGGGCAGTGATTCACGTATAATTTTTCATCCGCTTTTTTTTTCTTCATTATTTTATGTCTGCCTAATCCTATTTACACCAGCTTTGTAACAAGCTATTTTTCGCTATTTGCAGTATGAGTAGATCCACCCAGCAAAGTGGTCGTTACACTGTGAATATAGTCTACGAGTAATAAGTCTTCATCATGGTCACTGTACTCTACTGTGATGAATTTAAGTGACGCTTATGAAAACTAATGGCACAACCAAGATAATGTGATAAACATATTATGAAATATTCCAGTTCTATTTTATTTATGCTCCCTGGTTCCAGACTCGAGTCAAAGTCAATTTGTGTATGAAGATTGAGGTCATGGTGAAATTCAGTGACGTATCGTTTTAATTAAATGTATTATTTTATATGCAGATATAATCAACTGAATTAATAATTTCTAATATAATTCAAAGAATAGTGTACATTAAATGTAAAAGTATATTATGTGTATTAAAATTGTAGAAAGTTATAGGAACTAGAGAAACGAAAAGCTAAAATCTCTTATTCTTACCATTTGATCATTAAATTCAGAGAGAATGATTATTAATATGCATTAATAGTATACATAAATATTTTTATAAATTATTTCATAATTTTTTTATTTCTTGTTTTTTTCTCCTATTCTACCTATTTATTTAAATACTGTGCCTCATTCTTAATAATTTATACGATGTTTTCGTAAAATTTCTACTAATATATTAAATAATCTCACACGTACTATTTTTAAGCAATCCTTAATTAATTTTTAATTGAATCATTAATGAACTTTTTTTTTACTTTTTAAATATTGTACCTCGTGTTTTAATAATTAAAGCATTGTTTTCATAAAATTTCTGCTAATATTTTAAAGAATCTCACAAGTTCGATTTTTTAATGCAATCATTTATGAATTTTTAATTGAATCATTAATGATTTTTTTTACTTTTTATCATGTATATTTAAATATTGTACTTCGTGTTTTAATATTAAGAAAAAAAATTTCTTAAAATTTCTAGTAATATATTAAAGAATATGACATACAATTTTTGTTTTCAATTTAATCATTAATGCCGAAGAAAAATTAAATTTTTTTCTGAAAAATTCCTCAAAATATTATTTTCAATATTTAAATAAGTTCTGGAAATTATCAAAGCTCTATGAGTTGAGATCAGATAAATATATGTAAAGATTTATTTCATATTTTCATTTTACAGCAACAATAATTGCATTTCTTTTAAGATATAAATTATTAAATTATCTTACATTTTCTGAACGGAATATTACAGTCGAATTTACTATTTTGTCGTTTGCTTTAATCTCAATGTTTGATTTAATAATTCAATTTTCATAGCATAATTGTTTGCTTTCATGCTTTTCGTTGACGAAAATTGGCAATGCTTAGAAGGCTTGTATGTGTTTAGAATGTTACTAAAAGATATCGTTGGCATAAACAATAAAGTGAAGTTCGCGAAAATAGCAAATTTATTTTAGAAATTGAAAGTTAATAATTCAAGAAAGAGTTATTTTTCACGGATAATAGTATTGCTAGATACATTTTTATACACAACATCATCTATGATTTTTATTACTTTAATTGAAACATAAAATTTTTAGCTTTATAGCGAAATTCGTGTCGCGAAGAGCAATTCGAATGTGAAAAACTCCTTTTAGGAAAAATGAACTTAGTCCCCTCAAGATTGTATTTGTCCAATAATAGAAAATCGATTCCAATAGATAATATTTGTTTAGGTAAAAAAATTACTCTCATAGTAAAATAAGATCAAATGGGATAAGTAAGGAATATGCTCGTTTACGTTGACAAACTATTATATTTAATCATTTATTTAATACAAAAATTTCAATTTAACGCAAATTTGATTTTTAATTTTACTTGTAAAAATATAATAGGATGGATTTGAATAAAAGTCGTTTAGAACTATAGGTGGACTATTGATAACAGACCTCCAAATTTTGAACTGTGTTCGAGCGATGAAAATAATATCTGAGCTGATATCTCCAACATTCTCATTTCCTCACTACATAATGCAAGGGCTTTGATGCCCATTTCGGATTGACGTAATTCTACAAGACTATCTTCGGTAAAATCAGGGATTGGAAAGCATTGACTAGAATACTACTAACCAGGAAGATCATAAATGATTAAACTATAAATCTACGGCATTAAACAATGAACTTTGAAGGTAAGGGAGCAAAATTGTGAACATTGTGCACACAAGAAAAAAAGGCGGATTCAAGCGGAAGTGAGCACTTTATTTAAACACGTGGCTCATATATATTGATTTGATAATCTAATACTAAAATAGAAGCATTATCACACATTGCGCACAAGAAAAAAATGGCGGATTCAAGCAAAAGTGAGCAATTTATTTAAGCATAGTGATCTTATATATTAGTTTAATAATCTGATATCAAAATAGGAGCATTTTTCTTTCTGATAAAGAGTTTTCAGTTTCAGTTCTGCATTCTTCCATTCTATGAAACTAGCTTTAAATGGATAGAATTATATCAGCCAGTAAACAGAAACAAAAACCTTTTTTTAAAATGGCATAAATGTTAGGTTGTCTGCATATTCAAATAGAAACAGAGATTAACTATGGTAGAATGAGTTACGGTATACGCAACGAAGAATGCTTCGAGTCTTATATCGTGTTTGATAACCAAAGTTGTTTAAAATGGCGAATTGGCGTGTATCATAGCAATCTTTTCGTTGTTATTGTACGCTACATTTAAGATATTTTATTTTGTTCCGTTCTCCTATCATGTTATGAGAATTTAGGTCAATTCCCTTTTCAACATTTGGATTGAAAATACTCCATTTATATATTCAGTTTGTTTGTTTGTCTATTTCTTAAGTTCCTAGTTCTCTTTCTAGAAGACTAAAATTTTATGAAAAAAGATTTTCAAAATATATAAATGCAATATTTTAAGAATAATTTTAAAGATTTTATTATTTTTAAGCAAGAAATGCATAATATGTATTTGAAATTGTTTCAATCGCGGGTAACTTCTGGTAAATCTTTTCTGGTGGTTCAACTACAAAAATAATGTAATAAAATTAATCTGTAACAATCAATTGGCACTGATTTCTGTATGTAGCATGTACATTTGAACGATTTTTGTAGTTTTAACTCAGTTAAATGTACATAATATTTTTAATTAAGTTACAGTTCTAATAACACACGAAAATATAATTATGTATAATACATAAAATATAATTATGTAAAACTACATGTTTAATTGGCCACCGAAGGGCTTTTGTTTTCATACAACTAAAAAATGTCACTCCTGAATACTTTACAAAATAAAGTGTAAAATGCACATAATTTGTTTAATCTATTTTTTTTCTTCCAACCGATTCACGTGGCCGTGGTAGCCTAGTGGTCATGGTTGCGGCCTGCGGTTTTCGTCGAGTCGTGAGCTCCAACCTTGATGCCTCTAAAAGATTAACCGTGTAGCAGGGGCTGATGTACCTTAAAATCTGACAATCTGTCGAGGTTCAAAATCTTCCCTTTCGTGTGGTGTGGAATTTGGAGTGGGTCTTCCTCGTCACTTGATCAAGATTCAAAATTTCGAAGTCCGTCACCATTAGCTCTTGTGTTACTTCTAGGGCTACGTTGATAAAATCAATAAATCCATCCAACTAATTCACAATAAATTCAGTTTGAGTTGTAGTTGCATCATTGAAAAATATCAACTTTAATAATAGATTAATAAATAAAGATTTATTTTGTTTTCGTTTTACACGAGAGAAGAAATTACACTCAGCTTAAAATATATTTAATTATATAAATTATCATATTTGCTTTAATTTTAATATCACAAAAATATGATTATACACTTCAATATTTTATTGTTTTCTTTAATTCTAATATTTAATCGAATAATTTAATAATTATTTTTAAAAAAGTTAGCACCTTTGGGGATAAATCTGTTTTTTGAATAATTAGACATACAATAATTTGTGAAGTATACGATAAAATATTTGGTTTATTTTTGTTTCGTATTGTGCTTAATGTTAACAATACAAAATTGAGTTCATCGTATTGTTGTTATTCTTGTTTAAATATAAAAAAAATTCAGAGCTACATGCTTTATTTTGAATGTATCAATAATTTCTCATTTCAGATTTTTTTTTAAATATAATCTATATTTCAGATAGTTTACTTGTATTTCTGTACAAATCAACATTTTAGTCATAATTTATTCCAACTATGACATAAAGATAACGTTTATTACAAAAAGGAAAATTTGAAAATTTCTTAAAAATTTCATTCAAGTGAATATTTGCGATTTCGATTAAAAATAAAAACTTTGACTTGGGGGCAAAAAAAAAATTGGAAATAGAGTTGTCATAGTTATTATTTTCACTTGGGCATGAATGTCACTTTTAAAGAAAATAAATATGATAACGATGAAAGTATTTTTAACTTTTCTTCCTATAAGACCTGTAAGGGAAGTTCTTTTATTTATGGGATCCCCTTCTGGAAAACAACTGTGTAATGGTTTTATTGTACATTTTGAATCTCGTATTCCAAAAAGAAAAAAAAAAAAAAAAATGCTCGATCTGTTTTATTTGACATCCGTTTGTTACTTTAAGCAGCTGAATTTTTTAAATAATTTAAGTATTTTTTTCTCCCTGCAATAATGAATGATAATTTTTTTGTATGAAAATTGCTTTCTGTATTTTTAATGTGGCTTAGTATAGAAATAATTTTGAAGTTGAACATTGTCACTAAACGTTTGAAATTGAATTGTTTGTCCTTTTATTTCCATTGTCTTCAAATTTTCGGTAGCGAAGTTCAAATGTAGAGTAAATTTATTTAAGTCTAAACGTCTTTTGCTTAAAAGTTTCAAACATTTAATAATTTGCTTAAAAATGTAACATTATTTCTGCTAAAAAGTTATATTCTGATACTTTCTTTAAAATTGAAATAATCAAAATGTCGCCTCAAAGAATATGATAAGATGTACGTAATTTAATTACAAAAACTCATTCGAACTAAGGCGAACTACTTTAAGGTATATTTTCTAAATTAGTAATACAAGTATGTGAAACATATATGACGGAATTTAAAGCTTTTGATAATGCTCGTCTTCACTATAGTATTAGATCTGAACGTCTTAAATTCGAATTATAAAAGCAAAATATCTGCTTTAAAATATAAGTATTTTTTACTAATTTCAATTTAAATTTTTTTAATTATAATACTTGTTAATAATATTTAACAACTATTTATTTTTATTCTGTCAGTAAATACTGACATTTGAATCCTGAAATGTGAAATGTGTCCAAAAACTTAGCCTAAGAAATTATTTCTTAGCGTGAAACAAGAGGAAAATAATTCGAATTAATCAAAGGCAAGGAACCTTTTAATTTTAAATTTAAAGCAAAGATTCAAATTGAATGATTAATTATGTATATAAGGTAACTTTTTTTTAATTTAAAAATGACACATGTAATTTTAATAAGAAGTTAATATATTCACATAATCCTCTTCTTTTACCACGCATCTATGAGTCATTGAACAACATTTAATTTTCTATTTCCACTAGAAGAAAAATTATTGTTGATGAAAATTGTATATAAACATCTCACTTTTTAGTTATTTTAGGGATTTAAAATATGTTTATTCTTACGTCTCCTATAAATAAACACATTTTCTTAAAAAAAAATCTCTTTTCCAACAATCAATGACCAGAAATCTTTCAAGGGAAAAAAAACGTTTTTCATCTTTTCATCACATTTTGTTACAGAACCAGCTTCAAGAAAGAAAAACCTTTCCTTAACATGATGCACTTTGTTAAAAGCATAGCTTTTTTCCAGAGCAAAAAAAACTAAGAAATGCTTTACAAATGTGCCATTATCCACCACAGATATCAATTGGAAAACGGTGGATTTGTTGCAGACAGCCAAGAGGAAGAGATGCTCTTGCTTCAAGAAAGAGTATTAATGCCTTAAAAATTGGAACAAAAAAAAGAAAGAAAAATCTTCGTAATATTTTCCACTCTCTATATTCAATTCCTGTAACGGGAGAACAAATTCAAAAACTTTCGTAGCAATTTTTATTTTCCTTGCGGAAAGGACTGGAAGAAGAAGAGATATTGAATTAAACTTTATGGCGACTCCCGAGTAGAGGCAGAATTATAGAAAGAACTTTATTTTATTTTATTATTTTTTTTTCATTGGTTGAAGATCATAAATTTTCGTCGCGAATCCGACGCCCGCTAATAAGGAGGACCCAAAATTGAATTGCAGTTGAAAAGAAATTTTCGATCGAGGGAAAATGGAGTATGGTTATTCCAGTTTGAAATGCTTGATTATCCTTTCAGTGAAAATGACATAAATCAGAAAGAAGAGTAGAAGGAGGACTACACTGAACCTATCTCTTTTTCGTCAGTCGACTTGATTGGAAGTTATCGATTTTTAAAAAGGAAATATCCTATTTTCTTCCCTTTTTCTTTTTTTTTTCAGTAACTTGAATTTGTATTAAGAAAGTGTATTTGATAGAATAGCAAATCGAACGTAAAGTTTTAAACATTGGAGAATATTCTATTTTCCTAAATAGACTCTTGGAATGGTGGGCGTAAAACTTGATTATAGTTTGTATTCCTTCATTGTGACAAATTTTTAAGCTACATTCTTTTTTTTTCTTAGTGAGTAATTATAGAAAGCATGTCAGAAGAGAAGTTTTTAAAATTAATGTGCTATAAGCAGTTAAAAGTCAGTATCTAATTGAAATTTTTACTTTTATTATTTCCATTTATTTGCATTGTAGTTGCAGACAGCAAAGGATCATAATATCAATGATCCTATAATTAGCCTATTGTTGAAGGATAAATATTTTATTTATCAAAGAGATTATTTTCAATTTAATTAATTGGAAGTTAATTTTCAGAGAGTTTTCTTTGAGATACACAAAAAAACTTCTAATTCAGTTATTACATCTTTAAAATTACCGTTAAAATCAGTGCGACTCATTTTTTTAAATATCGGGAAACGGCATTTTACGTAAATAAAAAAAAGAAAAGAAAAGATCTTTTTGAACTAAATCGAGTGCAAATATAATTCTTGTCTAGATATAATAAAATACTAAGGAATCTAAAGGAATTAAATATGAATACATAGTATCTAAATAGCACATATTTACAGCATTTTCCAAATTTCAGTCTTCATAAGCAATGCTTGAATTTAAAATTATATTTCATAATAAATAATAAGTAAATATATAAATTTGTCATAGAATAATTTTCTTTTTTTATACAAATTACGTCAAACACACGTTTTGAATTAAGATTTGCAAAATTAGAAGTAATATAAAACATTTCTATTATTATAATGTCAGGCATAAAAATATTTTATAACTTTATGTATAAATCATTGTTTCAACATATGTTGAGGAATTTGCTTACATTTATGATTCCGATGTCTGAAAATATATATTGCTCCATTACGAGTTAAGTGCGAAATTACATGGATTGTAGAATTCAAACAAAGAAAAATATTTTAAAGTTTTTGCTTTTCTTAAAGAAAATATGTATGTTTTTTATTTAAAATTCAATGAGTTTGTGAAAAATATATTTATTTTCGTGATAATCATGGGATCAACAGTTTCATTATTAGTCACTGAAGAACTTACGGAGGTTTTCAATATGAAGTAACAATAAATTTAACAAAAAGAATTTATGAAAATACTTTCGAATTTAAAAATGATTGAAAATATTAATTAGAACAAAAATGGTTGTTAATATGTTTATTCATTTAAATTGCAAATCAAAAAGGGATAAAAACCAGAAATATTCAAGATAATTTTTGATTGCTTTCCTTCATCTCAAATACATAATACGTTTGAAAGCCTTTTACAGACAGTATGAATTAATTCAATTCCACAATATAAAAAAAAACCGAGTCGTTATTAAAAAGCAAATTTTTCCTGCTCACATTATTCAAAATTGTAAGAATTTAAAAGATTGATTATATCTTTTGGTTATAAAATACTGAAAATTTCCTTTTAATATCTTATGACTTTAAAATATTTATTTCAATCCATTTTTTATGAATAAATAATACCTATATATGCTTATATTTTAAAATAAATCAGGAAGTTAATTCATTCATTTTAATAATCTCTCTATAAAAGCGATTATAACTTAAAGAAAATACCAAACAATTTCTAGATTCGCTACATGCTTCTTTTTGAAGTCTCCAAATTCAAGGAAGTACATAATTAAATCGTAAATACTAAAAAGAAGAAACAAACAGCTGCATTAATTCAAACATAGAATCTAATTGTGTAACAAAAATACAAGGTATTTATTTGTTACATTCATATAGGAGAATAGTAATATTGAATTATATAAATTAATTGTAGATATATATATTTATATCTTTATTTCTGGTTTTGATTTCCCTTGAGATTCTTTAAATTACATCTTTGGTATTATACCTAGCATTATAAAACAATCACTGAAGAAGACGGTTACCCATTAATTCCGGCTTAACCTGATTAAAATAGTTTTCAGCCTATTACTGCATTAATTTCTTTTATTCCATTCTCTTACGTATCAATGTTTATGTGCTACAGTTTTTTTCATTTTCGATATTTCTACTACAAATTTTGATTGGCTATCATATTAATATTTATTTAATTTATGAGCTATTAAAAATTTGTCTATAGCATATAATTTTTTCTTTTATAGTTAATATTATAGTTTTTATATTTATTAATGCTTCATTATTTGCATTGATTTATATGTATGATTTTTTACATAAATATATAATTATTATTTCTGCCTAACTGTATTCCTTTTTTTACATTTATTTTTCCAAATTTATATCTGAATGTTTGTAATAGTATTGTATATGTAGAATGTTTGTAATAGCATTGTATATGTAGAATGTTTGTAATAGTATTGTATATGTAGAATGTTTGTAATAGTATTGTATATGTAGAATGTT
>BMAW01041155.1:91423-119702 GCA_019974015.1 Nephila pilipes | reverse complement strand
TATATATATATATATATATATATATATCTGTGTGTGTGTGTATAATATAATGATAAAGTACTCTACTACAGCAATATAGAAATTAAAATACTTAAAATGTAAAACTAAAATCAGTGACTTAAAAGTATTAAAATACTACCATGTCAGAAAAAACATAAACACCTCCAAAACTTACAAAGCAAAATCAAGGGAAAAGGAAAAAAATGACAATAAAGTCAGAAACGAAGCAATTTAAAATGCAATTTCAGACTTGGGATAAAGAATGCGTGGTTATACTAGTTTTATTGGTCCAACCTCTTCTACTCAGGATAATAACTTTAAAACAATATAGTAAAAAACCGAATGAAAACAAAAGTCCTGATTCAAAAAGTAATTAAATCAAAAAAAATAAAAATAAACCAAAATAATAAAAATTCATTTAATCCAAATTAAAACAATCCTATAAAAATCAAATATTCATCACATAACACTTATTTAAATTTATGAAATTTAAGCAGAATAATAAAACTTTTATCTACTTAAAACCCATTTTACCTATACAATTTTCAGATTCAATATGTTGCATGTTTACTAAATTTCCATCACATAATAACCTACTTGATTGATTGATCCTATGGAAAAAAAGAATATTATTCATCTAAAAAAATTTTACACTGTACAGAAGAAACTGTTACACCAAGAAGAAATAATTATTAAATTCAAAGACTGTAAAAAATTTGAAGTGCTAATTAATCATTCTCTGTAATGAAATTAAAATCTATTATACAGAAAAATATTTTATATTTTGCTAGCGTCGCCTAAGATTTGAATAAAATAAATTTCTAATTCACCTAAGTCCTAAATTTGTACTACTACTAATAATTATATATATATATATATATATATATATATATATATATATATATATATATATATATATATATATATATATATATATATATATATATACACTAATCTTTTTTTAAATTCGTATTTAAAAATTAAGCTATAATTTAGCTAGTGAAAAATTTCTAATAACTATTACTTTTTAGTATAGGACTTCGTATGAAATTATTATTAACATGATTAAAGGCAATGTTCCTAAGTATAGAAATGTGTATACAACAATTAAAAGAAGGTGTGTATTGAATATTGGTGGGTTCAATTTTTATGAGTATTCCATTAATCAAAAAATAGTACAGTCTTTAATTGATGTTGAATAAATGAGGATTTCCAATTATTTGGGATTTAAATATTCATTCAAATAGTTTTTTTATTCTAAAAGTTCTTACACATTTATTACATGCTTGTAATGTTTTGCAAAATGTATCAGAATACTTATATATCTTCTAAGCTGACAAACGTTTCCTCGTATAACTATCAAAATATAAAGCATTTAATTTTACCTTCGTTTAAAAATAATTGGAACATCACTCGTATTATATAAATATAATACGAGTGATTTATTATCACCATCGCACTAAGAAGCAAAATGATAGTTACTGGCGACGGATATTGTGATTATTAGTCTCCGTCAGTTAATGAGAATGATACCTGAACCAGCACACAAGTATCCACTCTTGAAGATATTCATTCGACAACCACCACATTAAAATAATGGGAATATAAATTAATAAAAATTTGTATTAAGTTAACTAAATTCTTGCCTAGAGTTATTTTAGAAACACATATTAAATCAGAAATGAATAATTAAGGGAATTAGTGAGGCACTTGATCTCGGAAATTATTTCAAGCAATTTACTTAAAATTAAGTGCCATTAAATATATCCTATGTTGTATGTTCTGCAGGATAAACGGTATCAATGCAAAAATACAAGTGATTCAAAAAAGTGTATATATATATATATATACTGGTGAAATAAATTAAGATAATTTGCATATTTTATTAAATTACATGAAAAAAACTGAACTGCAGGAAAAACCACTGTTTCCAGATAAAAATGCAAATCTTGTAAAGGAAATGCGTAAGCTACACGTGTGTGTTGACGGAGCTAGCAGAAAAACAGGCTTTATAAGCGCGTGGAGCGCCTCGGAGAATTTCTTGGTGTTATCTTGCAGCAATCGGTTTAATTCACATCGAAAGAGTAAAAATGAATAAATACCAACGATTAGATGATGGAATGAGGTGGCAAATTATGGTGAGGCTAGAGACACTCCAATAGCAAGTCCAGATATGCAGAGATTTTAATTTAACGTCCAGCGTCGTGTGTAAATTATGGAAACAGTTCCAGGATACTGGATCCATTGAGAGAAAGCCTGGGCAAGGTCGTCCAAGAGCCATGACGGCCAGAGAGATCACCATTTATCCATTTTAGCGAGGCGTAACAGAGGGGCTACAGCTTCTCAGCTCTCTCGAGACCTGTATGCAGCCACAGGAACCCATGAAACAAGGGTGACAGCTTCCAAGAGGCTGAATGAAAGAGGGCCAGAAGACCGGCTGTTCGAGTCCCACTCACGTCTACGAATAGGAGAGTCCGATTAGCATGGTGTAGGCAGCATAGTGATTGGAATATGGAGCAATGAGCGACCGTTTTGTTCACCGACGAGTCCCGTTTTAGCCTAAACACCAATTCTCGCCGTACTTTCATATGGAGAGAGCCAGGGACCCTCTACCTACCCTCCAATGTCCGCGAAATCGACAATTATAGCGGTGTAATGGTCTGGGCAGCCATCATGTTGGATGGCCGCACACCTCTCCACGTCTTTGACAGAGGCTCTGTGACTGGTGTGAGGTATAGGGAGGAGGTCTTGGAGCCCTATGTTCGCCTTTTCCGGGGTGTAGTGGGCCCCGAGTTCATCTTAATGGACGATAACGCGAGGCCACATAGAGCTCTTCTGGTCGACGAATTTCTTGAGAGTGAGGATATTCGCCAGATGGATTGGCCAGCCAGGTCTCTAGACTTCAATCATATAGAGCATGTCTGGAACGCTCTGGGGAGCACACTTGCAACTCGCATCCCCCCTCCAAGAACCAACCAGGAACTGAAAACTGCGTTGGTGAATGAGTGGGACCAATTGCCACAGGAACTGATAAACTGCCTTATTTCCAGTATGACATAACGCTTCAAGGCATGTATAGCTGTAAGAGGGGACCATACCCCCTATTAACCCATTTCTTTTGTGTATTCTGCAACCGCTGTTTCACACCTTCAGACTCCCATGAGTGTTACGCACAAACATGTGTGTCTATTATAACTGTTGAATGTTTATTTGTTTTTATTATATCAACCTATGTTCACACCAAATTTTATTAAAATCTGTCCAGTAGTTCTGGAGATCGTAGATAAAATATGAAAATTCTCTTAATTTCTTACACCAGTGGATATACATATATATATTTACATGTTCACTGCTATTTCTGTCTATAAAAAAAAGATAGAATTTTTTTTTATTCCGAGCATTGTTAAAATCTATAATCGAACAACTAACATGCATCCAAAATATATTTAAACGCAATATATAAATGAATAACATATGATTATCGGAAATTCAAATAAAAATAATTTTTGGTATGAATAGTTATTTTTCTGGCTAGTATTAAATTTACAATAGTGTATGAATTAGTAATTATATACGAATATGTATATGAGTATAGTAATTTAGAAAAACTACTTATAATATAAATTTTGACTGATGCGCATTGAATAATAGGATTTTAATTTACATATGTTGTTCTTTTCTTTATTTTGTCATCTTAATCTGTCATTTATAAGTAATAGATTAAAATCTTATGCCTGATATGAGAAAGCTCTTATTGCATAATGTATGGAAATAAAAATTTTGGACATTTTCATGTTTTTAAGTATTATTTCTTTAAACATTCCATTATAGATAGATTGAAGAAGTGTTGTTAACCATTTGCGATTGGGAAGGATTCTTTTATTTTATTTGTTGTTTATGAAACACTTTCATTATAAACGGATACACAGACAACGAAATATTTTTATATTTCTATAAAAGGGCGAATGTTTATAATAAATGAGTATATAAAACAAAAATAATAACTTCGATTTTTACATCAAAATAGAATTTCATCCACTTAGATACCTTTTAGCTTTTCTTAACTATTTAACCAATTCTTATAAGAAAAAATTGTTTCATTTCATTTCAGACATTTTATCAAGGAAAAACTATTACTAACAAAAATAAAAACTTCCATTATATCAGCAGAGCTCAACTAGTTTTTTAATCTCGCTTCCTTCTAGAACTTAAAACTAAGAACTAATGAAAACTAAACAAAAAACGGCGGCTTTACTTATCTTATAACTCTATTTTGAGAAACAAGAAAAATCTTCGCTTTTTTTTTTGTTTTTCTTGATCGAAGACTTCGAGCCACTTGCAACAAATCGGTGAAATTTAAAGGATAACGACCGTAAAAGTCAAACTTTACGTTCGACATTTACGGTCGTTATTTAAGATATGTTGCTACATTGTTTGGAACTTTATTGCTTACCCTGAAACTTTTGTGTTGGTCTTAGTTCACCCTTTTTTTTCAGTGCCTTTAAATATAAAAGATAAGAGCTGGTTAGGATTATCTAATTTAAGGAACTTTAGAAGTAAAATCAAAAGAGCAGAAAACTGAGACAAGTATATGAAAATTAGTGTTCATTAAGATTTTCCTGTTGCACATATGACGTGGAAAGTTTTTTTTTTTTTTAATTTAATAAACTGTTTCATTCAATCCATATCACTTGAGATATCACGCATTCAAAATAAAATATTGCTAAGGAATACAATGGCAAACAATAAAATAAAAAAAAAATATTTTTATAGAGTTTGAACGGTTTGTTTTGGTTAACCCTTGCATCAAAAAAAGGAAAAGAAATCTGCACGAAAAGCTTCGTTATAGATATTGGCAACAAATTTTGAATCTGGATTAAGATACTAATTCATTGCTTATTGAGCAATTTAGAAGCAACAATGCGTGGGCTATTGGTTACGGGCTTCGTAATTTTGAATCTCTGTTAAATGACGAAGACAACAACTGAAACGGGCACCACAATTTCAAACTTCCACACCCTCCCAAAGTGAGGTTTAGAGCCCCGACAGATTTAAAGTGCCTCAGCCATGCTACACAACGAATATAAAACGTCATCAGGACTCGATAACCCGATTCGATTAAGAAAAAAGTCAGTGATGAACTCGTGACAGAGGGTGGCTAGGCACCGTTCGGCAAGAGCGGCTATGATAATCAGTTCTACAAAAGAAATCAAATTAAATTGCAAACCTTTACATTAATTTATAAATAGTCTTCAACAAACCGGAAACACAGAGAATTTATTCTAAAATAAATGCTTTAAAATTGTTCTCGAAAGGTTTAATATCTGAAAAAAAAATTCAAAAGATTATTAATGCTGGGGAGGAGGGGGATTATAAAGGAGTGACACACAGTTGAAACAAGTTTCTTATTCCATTTTTGATGGTTAAATATTTCAGTTTTTATACTATATCCACGGTGCAGAATTATAGAATACGGTTTAAGCTTCCTAACCTGTTGAAACATTTTTACGTTTTGCCTGTATAGATCTAGAGTAATTTACATTTATTCTGTTATAAAAATATTTTTATGTAGTTTTACTTAAATTATTTTTTGTATGAATAGAGACAACACATTTTATATCTGTTTAATTCCTCCCCTCATCTTTTTCTCTTTCTTCTATGTCCCTTTCCCCATCTAATATTTATTTGTATAAGTGATGTTAAGTAGATGAAAGTTTGGGAAATAATAGAAATTATTTAATCACAAATTTACTATGCTTTACATGCATTATTCTGGATGTTTTTATTTGACACCCAATGCTTACAATAAAAATTACATGCTTTTGAAAAGCAAATGCGAAACTTGAAGTGCATCTCGTCTGCGTTTTTTCGTCTCTCTTTGGGACGCATTCTTATCACCTACCTTCTTTAAGTGTTCCGATATTTTCTCGTTTCTCACCTGCTGCAATTATGAATTTCTTTTTTACTTTTATTGGGATACTTCTTCATTCTAATATTTTGTTGTATTTCGTCAATTGAAATCGTTTACAAAAGGGAATCTTTTGTGTATAGTTTGTTTTGATTATAAGGTTGTATGCATGAAACAGAAAACGTATTAACTGCAAACACGCCAGTTATATTTTAAGACAAACATACAGATCACCTACTAGTCCTCACTAGTTTCTCCATAAATATCTCCTAGTATATATGCAGCAGCTATATTATCATCAGAACCTAAATGACCTTTAATTTCATTATAACATAGAATTATATCTAGTTTCTTACCTTTCTCATTTGAAACTTTGATCTCATGATGCATAGTTCAAAAAATAATTACATTTTTATTCTTTTTCTGCGTATATGAAACCCTACTCATATCCAGTTGAAAACCAAATTTTGAAAATATTCTTAATCATGTGACATGTTTCGAGTATTATTTGAAATAGGTAGACCATCTAAAAATACTTTTTTTTGTTGAGAGGAAAACAATTCTACAAATCGAAAAAAGTGTTAATCTGTGTTTCCCAACCTTCCTCTGACCCCGAAATGTCCAACAACTTCCCCTAGCCCCTTCAAAATGTTCAATCTGAAACAGATTCCAAAACATTCTCTAAAATTGTGAACATTTAATTAAATGAAATGGTTTTTTCATTAAAAAGTTGCTTTTTTGAGTAAACAAACAAATTAACGCAAAGATTTGAAAAAGAAAAAAATATCAGGATATTTGGAACTATATTGAATTACAAAATATTGCAAAATTAGGCTAAAGAAAAGAGAATAAATACAATCTCGAATCTTCTACAATAATTTGCTTCTATATTTATTTTTTTATGAAAATTATGTATGTTCCAGCAGACGCAACACCTTCAATGAAGATTTTTTTGATAAGAGGTCAAAATTTCAGTTAAATTATTAGTAAGACCCTCTAAACGTTTTCTTTAATTCTATTAAATCTTTTTTTATTCTTTTCCTCTTTTTTTATCCACGTGATTGCTTTTGCCTCTTTCTTTTCGCTTACCCCCAACAGACTTTCGAGCACCCCCGGTTGGGAACTGCTATTATAAACCAAAGAAATTTATCTAGTTGAGGAATAGGTAAGACATAAGATATCATAATTAAAGCTCTTGGGAGCTATAATGCAATTAAATATAGAAATGGGTTTCAGTGTACGAAGGTTAAATCTGATAGAATCGTATATTATTGAATGTATTGAATATTATGATCTTGTTAATAAATAAGGTAATATGAATTGTTTGATATGGCACAGGTATAACGCTGTGAGGACTGTATGGCATGGAATTATAACGTAGAGGATACGGTATGAGTCTCATAAAGAATCGTGAGATATAGAATATATAGAACACAGTAAAAATTGCATTTATCTTTACATATGGTATATAACATATAAAACATATACCAAACACAAATGTTTTTTCAAAACATACTTTTCTATCATAATTTTATGTAAAATATCCCAGTAAAACATTCATTGCATACCAAAGAATTATAATTATCAAAATGTAAAATTTATATGAATGTATGATAAGTATTTATATGTTATCCAAAATGTAAATAATGTATTATTAGTAAAATATAAATCCCAATACGTTAAATATTAACATTTCTTTAGCATCAAATGCTTATTTTACTTAACCTTTTATTATTAAATAATTAGCACATCTTGAGAACAATTAAAATCCCCACATAAAACTTTCTAAATTTAATTTTTATTATTATGCTTGTTGAAAGGGAGATTCAAATGATTAAATTACCGGAGGTGATTAAACTTTCGATATTAAACAATTAATTTTTAATTTCAAGTATAGGGTTTACATTTTGGATGATTTTTAAATAATTGTGGTTAAGTGGCATGGAATTATATTCTTAATTGAGACAGGATATTATTTTTAATGAGTGGCAATAAATAGAATCTTAAAACTGCGTTATAAAACACTCAAGCACGTCTGTTCAAGTCATTCACTTAAAAAACTGAAATTATCTCGAACAACGCTCCTTGAAACAAAAAAGTCAAGAGATTTGCTAAACGTATTGACTACCAATTAAAGGAATACACGAATTAAAATTCTATTCCTGAGATAGAAAGTGGTAATTTATCTTTACTTTGGCAAAATAATTTTTCTTTCAGAAAAATACTAGAACGAATAAAATGATTAATTACTATCCGTTACAGAAATTAATCTCTTAATTGATTCCTTTTACATAAAAAGAAAAGATTCTTGTAAATGCCAATAAATACGTGTAAAAAGTTATTAGATTTTTCCTTTTATGTTTTTAAAAATAATATAATTAGTGTTTTTAATATGATGTGTTCTCATTTAATTACCCATTAAATATTTTGAATTAAGTCGAAAATTGGTAAACAAAATCTCACTTAGGTAATAAAAGGTAGATCTCTTTTTTTTAAAGCAAAATAATAATTTTAAAGTGTTAATGGAAATGGATATTTATTATTTTATATTTTGATTACTTTTCATGTCAAAATTAACAGAATTTTGACTGTGAAATTTATACTGAAAAATTCTACATTTAAATTCGACTTATCTCTTTATTTCCAAAATTAATGTAGAAATGTATAAAAGTAAATTTTTAAAAATTATCGCCAAAATTTTAAATCTTAAGAACCCATTCGAAAAAAACGGATTTTGCTCCTTTATAGATAAAAAGGAAGCTACAAATGATAATCGTTTTAAAAAATAGCATATAATTGTTTAATAAGTGTAGTATAAATAATTTTATAAAATATCTTTTTCCTTATTCTACATTTCAAAAATAAAATAAACAAAAATGGAATGAGAGATTAAAACATATACACACAGCATATTCAATTAAACAAGATATTAAAATACTAGTTTAAATTATAATAATATTGCTTGTATTCTGAATGTAGAAATAAAACCTTAAAGAAACTGCATTACTAAATGAACAAGATCTTCAATGATAAAATCATTTTTGAAAGGTATTAAATTTCTAAAATAACTTTCATCTTATATATTTCGTTAATTATCAGATTAAAGGGCATTTAACTCTAATTACAAATGCGAGCAATTTAGTGGTACAAATTAAATTGCTTATAAAAGGCTTTAAGATGTAATAACATTATTATCTGCAAATATAAAGTAAACGAAATGAGATCAAAGTTAATTAGAATCTTATTAGAAAATTAACTCGTAACTCCTATTATATAGAATAAGCTGAAAATTACTCAGTAATTTAAAATAAGAATTATTTTTTGAATTTCATGTTGTTATCATAATCTCTGAAACGCAAGTCTTGGGATTTCAACTACGGAAAATTACACAACTGTGCAACGTTTGAAAGCTATCTAGCATTACTACACAAGTAAACTCCCACATAGGGACTATATTTTTCATTTTCATTTAAGAAGACATCCTTCTATTCCTGTATTATTGGGCTTGGTCAAATGTTTCAAGACACAAGAGACTGTCAAAAGCACTCCGCAATACATGAGATATACCTGACCAAAATTTTGGACGTGCTAAGAAAAACTTTGCTGAAACCAGGTATATTGACTCGAAGCCGATCTCGAGAACTTTAAATCAGTTTGAGAATCAAGCCTATTGGAGGTACGCTGGCAGGAAAAGGTTTGAGATCCCCTGATCTACACCATTTGTTTAGAGAACTGCTCTTTATCATCGATTATATCATTTGTGGAAAATGTGAGTCAATCATCTCTGAATCGGCATCAGGATTCAAATATTCATACATGATGACTTCGTTGGCTAAATGTTTCCAGATTCTGATCTAATAGCTTTTTATCTCTCTTGATCTTTTTTCAGGGGAAAAAAGTTACGATTTTAAAACTTTTATGAAAAAAAAGATGCAAAATCTAAAAAGGGCAACTTTATGTGAAAACTCATTAAGTATCATTATACTCTTATGTGAGCACATACACGTACCTGGCGAAAGCCCATTCAATGGATTTTTTTTATGATAGCATATAGTTTTGAAGAATACTCAACTTTGTGCACTTAATTGTTTTGTCGTTTCTAAAGCACTAAAGCGTGTAGAGATGCAAGATAATAAGTGTAACTATTAGTTTTCCAACAGTGCTGTTTTATTATTACTGTGAACTTTCTGTCAAAAATGCTGATTACTATTACGAAGACAAATTTTTAATTTTATACTCTGTTTTTAATCATTAATTTTTTTCTTGTTGAGTGTTTTCTTCTTCTCATCTCAAAGATATATTAAGCACAGCCATTAAAATTTGTAATTACGAAACACAGTACATGAAAATATGAACTTGTCCATACTCGAACATATGAACTAGGCTTACAAACTGGCACTCACTCAATTAACATATGAACTCGATATATTAACTATTACTCTATTCTTCGCATTCACGCCAAGCTAACTGTAAGTCATAACAAATTTAACATTCTTCAGTTCCAGCTATATGACGATCTTCGTTGCATTCTATAAAGTTATCTATTAACTTTTTATGCCATTTCTTCTAGAGAAAACGCATTATGCCATTTCTTGAAAGCCCCATGAATAACTGAAAATGCATTAAAGATCTTGAAATCACCTTAGAACCATATTTCAGTAAATTCTTCCCTAACATAAACATGGATTGTATCAAATCTTAGCAAGATAAGGCTCCAAGACTAAAATCAATGGCGTACAACTGATGATTCTCCATAATAAAATTGAAGTTTTGAAATTGTTACAATTGAAGTTAATTGCCACAATCCCCCTAATTTTAACTCTTTTGACCATCTTTGGAGTGTTTTTAAGTATAATCTACGCTTTTTTTTATAAAAACTCGTAGCAGTTATCACATGTGTTTTCTAATCTTATCTATTCTGAATGTTTTTTTCACCTTGAAATTACAATACGACTTTCTAAGCTTAAAAGCATTTTTTCGGTATTAACCGAAATATCTTTTCTTCGATCCAAAATCATAAAATTAAAATTGAACAATCTTTAGTTTATCAAAATTGTATCTCAAATATTATGTTACATTTTTCGAAGCTTGAGGAAAATCAAACTGGCGAAGATTTTCTGGCTATTGCGAATTTTGTTAATAAGAATTCCTTACGAAAAATACGATTTGGTTTTCAGAAAATTGTTTTCAAAAAAGTTATTAAAAATACTTAAATCATTTTTAGGTAAGCTATTCGAGTATCAAAACCGTATCATCTATGTTAGAAGGGCTACATTTTCTTGCACTTTGATTATAAATCACAAATAAAACTTAGATCAAAGGTGTTGTAAATTATCAAATGCCATTTTGCATTTTAATTTCCTGTAAGAAAATTCAGGCAATACATGAAATCAGGACCTAGTAATCTGCAATTCAATTATTTTCCACCAGTGGATTGATGTAACAGAAAAGTCTCAGTTTCGATTTTATTTCCTGTTAAAGAATTTTTTCTCTACTTTAACGCTATTTTTGACACCAAGATCGTAAAACTTGTCTCTTTCTATGAGAAATGCCTCTAGACACTGTAAATAATCTTGTTTGTTTCTTATTTCCAGAAATGCGATTCATTCAAAGTTGAAAGAAATAATAGATCGATAAACGTATTTTTCAAATATTGCAGAGTGCTAAATTTATAACTGCTACTACGTCTTCATGTTATTGATAAGTAAAGTAATATTTGACAGCATAAATTAAGCTTTTAGTAATCAAATAAAATGTTTATAACTTCAGAGATTGTTACTTTATAATAATTTATTGACAAAACAACTTGTTTTTCTTGCAGGGTAAACAGCAAATTATCAATTCCAGGATGAATATTTCAAAAGAAAGCTAATTAGTGTGAAGCAATAGAGATAAATTTTTTAGTCCTATTTTTTGGCGAATCCGGTAAGAGGAAGATGAGTATGTAGTAAAAAAAATTAATACTTGTTAATAATACTTGAATGATAAAGAATAATACTTGTTAGCCTCCTAAGGGGCTATTGTTTTAGGTGGGTGTTTTGGCATACCCGATCACTTTGCAATTTTTTATCGCCTGCTTCAATTTTAATTACATTTGGTTTAAATATATTCAATTTAATAATTTATCGATTGCTTAGGATTTTAGTTACATTTAGCTTAAATATATTCAGTTTAATCATTTACCGATTACTTTGATTTTAATTACATGTAACTGATGTAATATTCAATTTAATAATTTATCGTTTGCTTTAACTTAAATTATCCACCTAAAGGACTATTGTTTTAGATGGGACATTTTGGCGTACCAGATCACTTTACAATTTTTTGATCGTTTGCTTTAATTTTAATTACATTTAACTTAAATATATTCACTTTAATAATTTATCATTTCCTTTAATTTTAATATCAGAAAAGTTTACCGTTATCCATTTCTCGATATTTCATCGTTTATTTTCGTTCTTATATTTAATTGAGTAATTTAGTTATAATTATAACAAAAAGCGCACCATAGGTGGCTAAATCTGTTCTTTCTAAAACCTTTCATAGAACTTTTGAAATTATTGTAAAATACAGTAAGTTAAGCTTTTTTATTACTTACATTTAACTTAAAGCTTTAAAAATTTTGTTATGTTTGAAAACTCAAAATCTATGCTATTAATAGAGATCTATTTTTGGTATTAGAGCGCTCCTCTCGAGATAACTTATAATTTAAATCTTTTTTTTCCCAATAAATCCAATTTTCCATATCCCCCCTTGTTCTTAAACAAATATAAGAAAAATTTAATACATCATTTAAAATTGTATTTTTAAAATTGTACTTTTTCAGTCTATTCTGTTCTCGCCTATATTCAGAAAATCTTTTATAAAATGTTTTGTCAATTTTGGTTTTTGTTATTCAATTATTCGAACTTAACTTTTGCATCTACCATAAGCAAATAATTTCATTATTTTCTTGTAATTTCTAGAGTGAAAACATTTAAGAATAGACATATTTTAAGCATACAAACAAGAAATTAATTAAATGTGTCTGTACAATGATATGGTAGAAATATGATTCGTGTGAAAATATCCGAAACAAGAAGTTATAAATAAATTACATGAATACATGTTAAATAGTCTTAGGAGAAACTGAGTGAAATATTAATAAGCTTGAAAAAAGGCATTTCGTGAAGAGTGCAGCCAAAAAAAAGTTTGATATCACTCTCAATGTCATTTCATGGAATAAAAATGAAAAGCGGAAAATGACTGTCGCTACAATTCTAAGCGATGTAACTAATTCTGATAAGAGAAGAACATGTCTGGATGATTTTACACGTGGACGAAATATTGCTAAGCTCGGAAAAAGGCACAGTGTGAACGACGCAAAAGATTTACTATCACATGCAATGTCATTTCATGTGAAATGAAAATATCTCAAAAATGCAGAATAATTAGTGATACATTGAAAATGGTTACCCAAAATGGAAAACGCCACTGGTTTGATACAATTTTCTGCAAAGATAAACTCAAGCCAAAATTTATGGTTTCTTATAAAAAAAAAAGGGAACAGTTATCTAGCAACAGTATTATTACGGTGGATGACGCAACCGAAATGTTGCCTGTGCAAACCAGTGACATTGTTTTTCGGAAGCCACGACATCTGGATTGCAAAGACAACGTTTTAGTGACAACAACCGCAGCAGCAATATTGCAGTCGCCAGATAACGACTCTGCTTTCCCAGGAATTCAGCTTCAGTTGTGTGATAAGAGATTCACAATCCATAAAAATGGTGGTTTAAATGCTACCACTGACTACCACTTATTGGTGACGTATTTATGAATGATGGAACACAACGATGAACCAAAAAAAAGACCCCTCTCTTACTAACTTCCAGTATTATTTTCGTACCAGTTCCACAAAAGAACCCCTGTATAGCGAAAATGGGGCACGTTATATCTGCCGAAGCTCCAAGCCTTCCTATTGACGTAGTATGGAAATTTGGACACGGAGATACAAGCTTAGATGTTATCCTTGTCAACTAACCGAGGCTCAGAGTTACGACATCCGTCATCAAAAGCCATCATATTGCTTTTAAAGTGCAACGTTACTCAATAATCAAAACAAAAATAGAATCTATTTGTACCTGAATAAAAGCAGTACCTTCGTTTATAGCCCAAAGGGAATTAAATAATTGCATGAATAGATTAAATATTTAAGCTAATAAACTCAGTTAATTAACTTCTAAATAAGAATTTTATTTTTAAATTAAGAAATCTAGCTTATTTTCTCAGAATTGATTTCTGGTCATGAAATTAACTTAAACTATAAAATTTCACAAAAATTGTTCGACAGTTTTTGAATAATTGTGCCTTTTTAAAAACAAGCACCCAAATATTACCCAAGTATTTCAAATATATAGTATTACATTTCCTACTCAACTATTTTTTTTAAAAAGTTTACACCAATCGATATGAAATTATTTTCTAATTCTAATAGAAACTAAAAAATTGAAAACATTTATTACTTTAAAAATATTAATTATCAAAGACAGTTACGAAAAAAAAAAATGAACTGTAACAAACAAAGTTTTTAAAAACTTTGTACTTCGCCATTCCCAAACCCACAAATCCAAAGTTTTATTCAATTGCTTTATATTATATTCAGAAATATTCAAAATCATAAAGTTAACAATATGAAACTTCTCCCCCTTATAAATCTATAAATTAGCTAATAGTTAACATTCGATCCATTTATCAGGCGGTGTTTGAAAACAAAAAAGTTTTATGTTTTCTTTTCAAACTAATATTAATTTTAGAACAAATTTTATACGTTAAATATAAAATTAAAAAAAAATTAAGTTTGAGAACGTTGAATGAAAAATCATAACTGAAAGAAATTATTAAAAAAGTTAACTACATTTGTAAAATAAATGTAGAAAGGTAGTTTATTAAAAGAGAATACGAAATAAGCTTAATCGTATTAACATCGATCAATCACACAGAAACAGCATTTAATTTACTATAATTTCCGAATACTGAAGAAATATTTAAATATACGATTAACACCAAATTCATTAATCACTGTAATAAATCGTTTTCTATTTATAAAAGCGATGAATAAACTACCTTTTCTATCTTTCTTTTAATTGTAAATCAAAAAATAAGTTATATTAAAACGGTATAAAAATCGATTTTCAGGTTGAGTTTAAGAAGCATTATTAATTACAAACTACATTAAAATTTATTTATATATCTAATATTCATTCTTTGCCTGTACTATTTTTTTAGTTTTGCTTCCAAATCATTTCTTCACTTCTTATTACTATCTGCTATTTCTTACATACCTTATCATGACGCACATATGTTAAATAATTCTCTTTCATACTGTTTGGAGAGGAATATACATTTTAACTTTCAAGGATACTTTCTACCTAACGACCGAGAAGATTTCGAAGAGATTTTAGTTTATTCTACCATACCTGAAGTATTCAGTAAATTATCCGATAGGGAATCGAAAAAATATAGGCAGGATTAAGTTGGGATTTTTTTTTTCTTTCCCGTTCCTTTTTTGTATAGAAACGATTTTACGGCATTGAAAATGGATGAAAGAAAATTAGATCGATAATCTTTTCTTCACGTTTTGATGTACAAGAATTAGAAAGATCTTTCTCTGGAAAAGAAAAAAATGGCTGCTATTTCAGTATAAAGAAGAAATATCATGTTCGATCGGAGTATATTTTGTCGCGTTATATAGGCAACCGTAAAATATATGGACATTATATTTTTTTATTCTGAGGAATGGAATTTATGTGATCAATTTCAAACAGAGTATTGAATTGTGTTTCTTGTCAAGCATTGATATTCGTCATTAATAAACCTAAATTTTATATTCTCTTTTTTGCATGACTCCAGTTTTGACCCCATTAATAATAATAACAAAAATAAATCTAAACTGACTAAAATTCAAAAATATTTGTTTTTCAAAAATTGTATCATACCTTATTTCAGAATGTAAAGAGAAGTGTATTTTATTATAGTTTAGTCAATGCCAGATCAAATTTAAGGTGTTTTAACATATATCAAAAATAATTTTTATCTAAAATCTTTGGAATATAAATGAAATCATCCTCATCCATAAAATGTACATTATTTTAAAGTAAATGTAAATTTATTTGTATGAATTGTTTCGAATACCTTATCTTCCTGAAATATTTTAGTGGTAGTAACAGTTTTTCTCTAAATTCACTAATTCAAACTTATATGTAGAGTACAAAACAAAACTTTAAGAAATATTCCGTAAATACCTGAGAAACTGTTCTTTAAAGGGTTTTTTTTTTAAATTCCGGCTATATATAATACACTACTATAGTTCAAGAATCAACAAAAATAATTAAATTCAAATTTATTTTTATATTTAGCTTGACTCTTTCCATTATTTAAGTAAAATGATATATTTTTCATAAATTTAATTGTTTATTACTATAAATGTAACATCAAAATAGTAAAATAAATTATAGTTTTTCAATGCTTTTAGCTTGCTTCATTCATCAACTTTCAAATGTCGTATAAAATTATTCCTATAATACTTTTAGACACACATATAGCTAACTAAAAATTGGTCATTCTTTATCTTTGAATTGAATCTGGTCTTGAACCCCATATATAGATTATTTGAATTAATATCTCTCACACTCAGAATTTGAGAATTGAATTCTATTCACAATTATTGTATATTTGTAAACATGCCATAATGAATTTATAAATAATAAACAAACTTCAATCGCATTATTTTATATTTACATTTATTATAATCCCTCCATTTTTTTCCTATATAATACCCCTGCATATGGAACAATCTGAAAGGTTTGTGATTGGTTATTAATGTCTCACATGGAAGCAACACGAGGGTGGACAAGGTGACGGACCTCGTAACTTTGAACCTCAGTCAAATGATGAAGACGACACTAGAGTTAGCACTTCCACATCACGTCATTAAGAGGACTTTGAGCCTCAATGGATTTAACGTGCATCATCTCCGGCTAATCGGTGGGACTTTAGTTACATCAGGACTCGAACCTACGATTCGACGAAAACCAAGCCGGCCGCGAGTCCACAACCAGGACTAGTAGGCTACCATGGCGACATAAAATAATTCGAATCGAATTTCATATAAGGAACTCACTGATATAGTGAAGTACTTATGAAATAAGAATTATAGTCCAGATCTCTCAAATTATTTAAATAAAATCGAGATATATTTTCGGTTATTATACGAATTCGTATTGAAAATGAAGTATTTTTCATTCGGGAACTATTGCACTAGCTTAGAATAAGATCATAATAGTCATCAAACAACTAACAAATTACAAACAAAATAGGTTGAAGGGCTTTATATTTCCAAATAATTATTTCAATACAGAAAACAACATACTGATATATAACCAAATTTATTTTGTTTGAAAAGATTTCTTAAAATATTATTGGATTATATGATATTAAAACTTGATTATATTTATTAGTTTGAATCGAAGAAAAGACGTGAACAAAAAATTTTAGTGTAAAGAATGCATAAACTCTTTAAATATCTAATTATATTTGGAATACGATATTTTTATGCATTGTAGCAACAACATGAATAAACAATAATGAATTGTTCCATGCGAATTTTTTAAAGAACAGATTTAGCCAGCAAAGCTGTTAAGGTGTTTTAAAAATTAATAAATTATTCAATTAAATATTAGAATCCAAGCAAACGATAATATAACAAATAATTGGAATTTTGATTTATTTATTCATCCGTTCATTCACTCACACTTTCATTCAATCATTCATTTATTTATACATTCACTCATTCATTTCTTCATTCACTCACTCATTCATTTCTTCGTTCATTTATTCACTCAATCACTCATCCATTCACTTATTCATTCATTTATTCACTCACTCACTCATCCATTCACTTACTCATTCATTTACATTGACTAAAAAAGTTAGATTTTGAAAACATTTTTTTTTAAAAAAGTCCTCGTGTGGACATTTTGTCATTGACTAAAACAATAGCCAATTGGATGGCTAAAAAATATAATTTAAATTAATATTTCGTACCACAAATTTAAAAAACTTGTGCAATCTTGTGTTCAAAATAAAACAGTATTTTACAAAAACTTAATCTAAGTCATACGCAGCATATGTCAAGTATTCCGAGTGTCGAGTATTCGGAGCGAATTCCTTGAAAATAACCTAAGCAACTGTTCATCAAGCACACCAGGTCATGGTACCAACTGCATAAAAGTTTAATCAGCAAAATATTTATTTTAAATTAAGTTTGAACAAATATTTGGACAATGAGAATATATTTATAGAAGCACATGTATATATTTCCTTACAGAGAAAAATAAAAGAAAGAACTTCTTAACAAAACAATGTTTGTACATGTATACAAAAAGAAAAGAAGAATGTGTTCAAATGAAAAATTATCATGTCAGATTGGACAGAGTCCTGAACTTAAAAAAAAAAAAAAAAAAAAAAAAAAAGGAGGAATTTTTTTTAAAACAGTTGATGGAATTTATTGGCGATAATCACCAATTTTTCAATATATTAAATTAGTTTAGAATGGATTATAGAATTATTTGATAAAGCATGAAACTTAGAGATTTCTAAATATTAGATCAAATGAAATTCTTAAGAATCTTTTTCTCATAAAACAGTTCGAAGTAAAATTGTCATTCAATAAAATATGTCTTACACGTGAACTCTTTGCTAAACATACCAAGCCTGATATTTAAGATGTTCTGGCGTAATCTCTAGATTTGATGAAAAGAAATGGAGAAAATATTTTATAGAAGAAAGCATTTAGCCGGCAAATGGTTATTTAGAATATAAGTTATAAAACATAGATGCTAACACTATTCGAAGTATTATTTTTTCTTTTCCTTTTTTTTCCCTCAGTAAACTTTACTCAGAGCCTCCTTGAGGAGAAATTAATATTTTTAACTATACAAATAGCTTAGAAGTTTTATGAGGAGCAGAAGAAATAGAATGTTTCATGTTTCGAATTTTCAACTTTTTGAATAAGAATGAAAATAAGCACTTTTTAACGATACGTGAAATTGATGACGCAAGTTTACGAGACTGGAAATCTTTTAAAAATATCAATTTTCTTTAATAAAAATGTTGAAATAGTTACGCTTTCGTCTTTAAATGTCTGAGACTTTTGTATGCATTTCTCTCGTTTACATTTCCCTGAAATAAAAGCAAATGCATTTAATAGGAGAACTTCAACTCTACCATGTTTTCATAAACAATCTTTTCTTATAATTCTACCTTGTTTTCAATTTTAAGTTTAATATATCTTGTTTGTAACAATTTTAAAAACATGTCACATGAATTTTATTCACGAAATTTCTTCTTGAAAACAAGAACGTTTTTTTAATTATTTGTTAATTTTACCATAATTTTTAATTTTTTACAAAACATCTTAACTTCAGAACTGCAAATCTTTAATGCTTCTTCAAAGTGAATTTTATTTCATATGAATTTAACGCTTTTTTTTTCAAATGAAAGGACTTTTTTCATAACTTAAAAGCCTACATTTAAAATTAATTCAGACTTAACCCTATAAACGTATCTACAGTATTCCAATAAGAGAATTTATTATCACTACTAATGAAGCAATTGTGTTTAATAGAAATATTCGCTTGCTAACAAAGGAGTTTAATGAATTATTCCACACTATATAATTATAGCAACGGAATCCTGAGAAAGCAAATACCTAATTTATCAGGTTTATACACTTCATGATCCACATTAAAAGTTCCAGTTTCTTTTCTCTTTAGGAGCACTTAATACAAATAAATATTTGAAATAATAATCATTTGATACCTCTATTTAATTCCATTGTCTTGCTAACGCGTATGTAATCATTGTCATTTCGAAAATGCTTAAAAATACAAAATTATAAGGAATTATTCTACCTCTCAAAATAGGATTCATATTTGTTCAGTATTAAAGGAATTATGCAATGCATCTTTACTAAAACTATAATATAAGAAAAAATCAAATATTTCGTATATTTCTGATGATAATTTTCTGTTTACATTTTCCCATCAAATTGATGATTGATTATGAAAATTAGACTTGGAAACACACACACACAATACGAGAGATTCGTAATTTTGAACCTCGATAAATTGACTGGACATCTATAAGCTGCGAGGGTAATTTCATAAATCCTCAAAAAATGATAGTAAACAAATTATTTTAAGATCTATATGATCTCCTTTCAGCTCTATAGACTTTTCCAAGCGTTTTTCCAACTTTTCAAAGCCACCTAAAAAATGTAAGATTTCGGAATGTCATCAAAATAGACATTTGTTTGGGCAATGACTTCTTCGTTTGTCGTGAACCGTTGTCCGCCGAGCCATTGTTTTTAAATTTGGAAGTAAAAAAATCGTTTTGGGCCAAATTCGGGGATTACGGAGGATTTTGTATTAATTCGAACTTTAACTCCATGATTTTTGGTCACTAAAACTGCACACGTGTGCATTCATGCATTGTCTTGATGGAAGAGGATCTGTTTTTTTTTTTTATTTATTTTATTTTTTTTAATAAGACCGGTTTTTTCTTGATTTCTTCACTCATCCGGTGCAATAACTATGAATAATACCCAAATAATATGTATAGATGATACCGTGTCCATTCCAAAAACCCAGGATTATCATCCAGCCGGCCGATTTCACAATCTTTGCTTTCTTCGGAGCCCGTTCGCCTTCAAACACCCATTGTTTTGACTGTTCCTTGTCTCTGTAGTGTAGTAGTGTAGCGCAGTTATGAACTGAATAGCGCAGTTATGAATTCCACAGTTATGAATTGACGCAGAAACTCATCAGGATTGCCACGAAAAAGTGCCAAAATAGCCTCAGAATGAAACACAATTGCATTTATTTTCCACTGAGAGCAAACACAACACTTTTCATGTCGGAAATTTTTTTTCGACCAATTTTTCATTGAAAATTTTGTACCTTGCGATATGCTAGTGACCTCAACTATTTTATGCACTTTGATTTATCGATGACTGAAAACCATATCGCGAATTTTGTCAATCATATCGGGAGTAGTCACTTCCGCTGGACCTTCTGAACGTTGTTCAGCTTTTGTGGATGTACAGTCCCTTTTAAACTCATTTCCCCAATTGTAAACAGTTGTTCACACAGGAGTAAGTGTACCATTAACTTCATCCAACATAACTTTGATATATTTTGGTCTTAAGTCTTTTAATTATAAATGTTTGATTTCCGCTCGAAATCACTTTCCCCCATTTTTCTAAACAAAAACGAACTTCTTGCTCCAATTGGCAATAAAAATGAAACCATGTGTTGTAAATAACAGAGACAGCTGTCCATTGAGTCTTCATGTTTATTAAAAATAAACTATTTTCAATACTACGAGTGTCATCTCATTGATTTTTCTAAGGACTTATTGAACGGCCCTCATAGTACTCCCTCTCCAGGCTTATTCACCACGCTTGAGAGAATTAATTAGGAGCATTTTGACCATTATAAAAATTATTTTGCAAAAAATAAATGTAATTAAAACAAAGAGACAATGAAAACTTCTTCGTGCCTTAACACGAAAGTGGCATGAGATAAATGAGAAGTAGTCCGGCTTAAATAATTTTTGTCACTAACGAAGCATAATAATAATTTTTTTACCGTACTTTTTCAATCAAAAAAATTTTATTCTTTGTTTATATATAAGTTTCATGTTTCCTTAATGACAAATCACATAATTTTGACTTACAGTGAAATTATGAGCACGGAACCTTGTTAAACTTTTGTTTCTTGTTAAACTGTTGTTATTTCACTTGTCAAACTTCTCTATTGCACAGCATGAAATTTAAAAATTAAATTTTACGTTTGGAATATCTAATTCTTCCTCAATCAAAAGAAACAGAACTAAACAGAATCAAGACTCAAGTTGTAATATTTCATATCAACAATGGTAAATGTATGTTTAAAACTGCCACAAAACTCGGTTGTTTCAAAATTATTTGTATGTTACATTAAATGTTGTTGATAAGATCATCTGTTAAACGACACCAAAATAAATTTCACACTGGTTTGTAGGGTAGTTTTGATCGCTGCCACATCGAGTTGCATTCGTCTCTTTGAGTTGAGTTGTCACTGCGGATGAGACTTGGATTCGTCATTATGCATCGAAAATCAAGCAATAATCAAAGTAATTTATTACTTCCAGGGAATCTGGTAGTGGTACTCTGGTGGTCATAGTCGCGGTTTCCTGAGTGGCGTTGTTTTTTATTCTGACGTGGATTCGATCCCTGAAGCCATTAAAGACCTGCCGTGTAGAGAGTCTGAGGCACATAAAGTCTGTCAAGCATCCAAATAGCCAAGGTGTTGAAATTTTGAGGTGTTAAAATTTTGAGCTCCTTCTCCAATAGCCCTCGTATCGCTTCTCAGTGCGACGTTAATAATCACATTCCGTTGAATTTGTACCAGAGAAGGTGACGACAGTCAATCAGAAAAGTTAATGTGATGATTTTTTGAGTTATAAAAGGCGTTACACTCATAAACTTTTTTGAAAAGCGGAAACGATCAATGGACAATACCGGAGAGAGAATTACCCTATTCCTAACATTTTTTGAACAACCATCGTATATACTACTAAAAAATGTTCGGACTTTATTCATAAGAAAAAATGTATTCCAATACAACAATATTACGCTAATCTCTTTCAAGGTAGTCTCTTTGAACTCCCATTTACTTCTCCCAACGATTTTGCCATTGTCGGAAGCAGCACTGGAATCTGTTTTGTGATGATGCGCTTCTAGTTCGTCGCAATGTCTGTGAACCGAAACTTGGTTCGTTTCTCCTTAATCCGTTTATTAGTTCATTCCACGTGGTTCATTCTGATTCATTCCACGTGGGAATCGTCAAGCATTACTCAAAATTAAATTTAGTAGCGTTGTTTCATTTTTCCTGCCATTGTGTCGAAAACTAAAATCTGGCAGAAATCTTAAAATTCCTCTCCCCTCAGTGGTCTGTTGGGAATCGTCAGTTTCAGCAGATAAAAAAAATTACGCATGCACATTAGGATTACGTACATATGCATCAAACCACGCCTCTCTAAATTAATTTGTTTAAGCAAGGAAAATTTATAATCGGTTACTTTTTATAAAAAATGGTTGCTTAAAAATGCCTAACGTTTTGAGTTTTCCCCCCCCCATCAGAATAGCAATGAAAATCTAATTTTTGTACTTTATATTACTAAAATTGAAGTACAAAATATTTTCCAAATTCTGAATAAATGAAATTGAAAAGAAAATCTGGCAAAATGAAGTTTCTTTCAATGTCTAGATTAGCATATTGAAGAGAGGGACATCTAACAACCAATATAGCCCAAAGTGAGATAAAAACTAAAACTAAAATACGTATTAAAGGAAATGAAATTTGTATCACGGTTCTTCTCCTGTATTGTGTCACATAAAAAATATGCTTGAGTTTAACTACGAAGATCAGTGCAAAAAGTCTATATAGTTGATATGGTGAAAGGCTCTCTTCACTCTTCTTTTCTTGTAACTTCTGATGCGTGAACTTTTCCAGCAGGAAATTGAAATCCTCTACATACATTCGAAGATTTCGAATATCTCTGGAATGTCAGTGTTTCATTTGATTTTCTTAAGGCTTCTTCAAAAAATTTAATGGAAAAATATTCTTAGATAAAAAAAATTCGATTAGAAAAATCTGAAATTTTATTTTAGATTCAATACACATCAAATAAGTTTTATCCTTTCTGAAATTTTTTATAAAGTTTGAAAAAAAAATTGTACAAAAAATTTACAATCATTCGATTTTTTTATAGATGTATTTTTCATTGAAAAGGGCACCAAACGGAAATTAATTCCATTGATTTCACGGGAAAGTTAGGAAATAAGATGGCGCTCCAGTTCATTTATTGATTATTTGTTAATGTCGTTATTAGATTCGTAGCCATTCGTCGAGGAATCAACGAATGACTGTCAATCTTATACTTTTGAGTCTCACTCAAGTGACGAAGGAGACACCTGAACCGGCAACTCCCTTTCCAAACTAATTATCCTAAATTGAAATAACATTATCCTAAATTGAAAACATTAATTCTCGACCGATTTCCACTTTACCCAGTCCCACTTCACGATGAATACTTCGTAGCATCTGGACTCCAACTTAAGATACGGAGTTTGGTTTGATTTGGTTATATTAACATCGTACAGGAAGCAACACGTGGGCTATTGGGAACGGACCTTGTAATTTTGAACCTCGGTCAAGTGAAGAAGACGACACCTGAACTGGCACTTCCCCAGATTTGACGGAAGCAATGCCTATCTTGAACTTGCAACGACGACCACTCGACCATCGCAGCCACAATGGTGCTTCAGCACCAAATCAGAGGAATTAGAATAGCATGTGATTTGATTCCTCATTCTATTTGGATTATGGAAAAAAGTGCTTTGGGGTGTAATTTGCTTAAAACTATTCATAAAACACATTGCAATATTATACATATCTAATGCAAATTATGTTCAGAACAAATCAGTAGTTAGATCCAACAACATTGAATCCAACAGCAATTTTTTTTTCCTAAAAGTATTTTGGAACTTATATCCAAATATTTTCATTATTTCCAGGAAAACCTTTTTTTCTCTTTCTTTACTCTAAATTCTACTATAAAAGTCGTTATGTACTTCAAGGCTAAAAAAGATTATTTTTATTTAAAAATGTATTACTATAATTCCACTAAACGTATTTAATGTAATGAAAAGCTTTTTAGTGAATGAAATACATAATATAATAAAAATTAGAGCGATGTTAAAATGATGCGATTTTATAGTGATAGTTAAAAATGTTTGCATAATTAAGATTTTATACGATATCTTTAAACTTCTGAGGGACAGAGTTAAATAAAATATAATGCCAGTAAATCATTGATTACACATGATTAATCTTACTGGTATCCCTTCTTCATGTATAAGATATTAAAAAACTAACTAGCTTATTACTAGGTACTATGAAGAGAAGAAAAAGTAAATGCTAGCTGAAAAGTGGGCAAACCGGTTACATAAAAGGGATGTTCAAAAATTAAGCCTTTTTTAAAAGCATTATAAATGAATCGAAGCAGAGAATTTATTCCTATGTTTTATTTTATTTTCCTCTCTGATTATATAAAGAATTCCAAAAATAAACGTAAGGGGATTTGTATTTATTTATTTTTATATACAGTAATTAGCTTGGAGAGTGTTCAAGTTTAAATTACCATATTTACATATTTCTCATACATTTTCATACATCATAATTTTTTACATATCCTTGATATAAAATAGTTGAATCAGAATTGAAAGACATCCAACTTTTCAAGCGAACATTTGAACCTTGATGCTGTTTGAGTGACGGCTGGCATTTTGGCATTTTGTTACAAATTATTAAATTTACACCAGAAGGCAGAATTTCTAAGCAAATGGTACGTGTTAAAGGGTTTTGAATAAATCTGTAAGGTTTAGATTAATATATTTTTATAACATACTTGTCATATTGATCCAAATATATAGTAGCACTACTCAAAAAATAATGTTTATTCAAGTTTATTTAGGAGATTTATCGAACTAATTTATGTTTAGACAAAGTTCGTAAAGTAATTTATTCAAACATGAGCTCTAATCGAATATTCAGAAAGGTAAATAAAGTTATTTCTTTAACAAGATAGCTTAATTTAATATAATCCCAGACATAGGAATATGGTTATATCTTATAAATTATTAAAATTCCCCAGGGTACATATTTGGTTAAAAACATTTTATATATTGCTAATATGTTCCCATTTTAGTAATTTAATGATTAAGCTTACATTGAAAGGAATTCAGGTATTAAAAATATTAAACTATTAAGGAATTAAAAAATAAGATGAAATTTGAATTTTGAATTTTCAAATAAAATAAATTTTTCCATAAAATATCATTGTGCAGTGTTCAATAAAAACTAATGTAAAGAAAATTTTCAAATCGTCATCTAAATTTAATTAACGCATGTGATATAAATGACAGTTGTTGAAACTCGTGACTCGTACATAGAGGGCGCTATACTTAACTTTTATTCAATATTAATATCTCTCGCTGAATTAATTTTACACTTCTCTTATAAATAGTCTGGTAATGGAATGTATTATATTTGTTTAATTAATTGACTTTATTATTTGTTTAATTAATTGGTTTATTATATGTTTGGCTTTTTTCACTTTTTCTGATGTCTAGATTACGGATCCACATTGTTTGGCACAGCAACGCCAAATTTATCTCTTGTTCCATAAACGTCATCTTTCATTCATTGTCATTCCAAATCTTAAAAAGAAGATTTATCTTGCCCTCAAAAAATCATTAAGCAAAATAAGCCACCCCCTCATGAATTGCGAAAGCTTGTTGCCTGATTATTTATTAACGTCGTACTTAAAAGCAATATGAGGGCTATTAGTGAATCCGAATCAAGTAATGAGGGGCTGTACACCCCATTCAACATACTTCCAAACTACTCCAACATGAGTACGTTGAACCTCGACAAATTTATAATGCATTGGCCTTGGCTACACGCTATGTTTGTTTAAATAAAGTGTTTTCCTATTACTATTTCCTCAACTGATATATTATATAGAATTGGTAAAAAATAATATTTCCAGAATTTGAGCTTTGCATTGGAAAATACCGTTTGATCCAAAAAGACAAAAATTCCTCTTTTTTGTAAGTGCGATTTTGTTTATGAAAATAAACGGATAAGAAATGCAAACAACAAAATGATCTTTGAGAAGTCGTTCCTTATTGACAAACAAGAAATATTTATTTCAATTTTCTTATTTTAGTTCAAACAACTATGACTGAGTTTTCGCCTCGAGATTTTGAAAGGTCTTACTATAATTCTATCAAATACTCTGAAACTTTCAAATTTTATTTAACTGAAGTTTGAAAATTGGCATTCTTCTTTGAGGAGGAACAAGAGTAAGAATATCTTTTTTTAACTAGAAAACCGAAATATATTTTGTTGAAGACATTCCAAAAAAAATCCTAGAAATTTTTAGTTAGATAAAGTAAAATAGCGCTTTTAAAATAAAATTCCACATACGTTTTGTTCAAATTAAAAACTCATTAACCTAATTGACTTTGGACAATTGGCAGTAATGCTTTCCAATTATAACACGAATAGAAAAGATTCTGAATAAGCATTACTTGATGATACACCCAAACATGTATTTATGATTGACGTATTAAGATCTTACACACATATAACAATCAGGTATTATTACTTAGCTGGCAAATTAAAAATGGAAAAAATATTTTGTGACGAAAGTCAATGGATTCCTTTTTGTATGTGTTTTCATTTTATGATCTTAAATTTCTTCATATTTTCAATTTTCGATTTTGCTGTTGAAAATCAAATACATCTCATTGCTTGGTTGATTCCATATATCTTTTACTAATAAGAATTTTATAAATAAAACACTAGAAAATTAAATTTTAAAATCGTAAGCAAACGTGCACGCAGTATATTAAAAAAATATCTGTATTTGCTTTTTTCTCAAAATTGAATTTTCTCTGGACTCTGACACAGTTTCCTTAAAATCTGCTTTTTTCTATAATGCTGATTTTTGTCACATTATGAAATAATATTATTTCCTAAACAGTGAACGTATTTTTTCCGAATAAACAATAAAAATTTTAGGAACAGCACAATAATTGTATAAAATATTAACTAAATTTTTGAGTCATAAAATTTCAATTTTCTAACACTTTATTATAAATCCAATCTTGAAATTACAATTATGTGAGAGTGAAGTTAAACGACGCAAGAGCCAGATGGGGCCTTGTTGTACCAGACCTGGTGTAATTGGTATTTAGGCATTCGAAAAAAATAGGGAAAAAAGTTTTTAAAAGGGCAGACAAGAAGGAGGATCTAAAATAGAGAAGGATAATTAGTTATCCCTGTGGCACGCCCCTTGTGATTACCAAAGACGGTAAGCTCCATGGGAATGAAAAATATCATAAGTGTGCCTGGGGATCATAATTTCCGTAACTACCTAAAGAAGGAAAGCCCCTGAGGGCTAATTATATTCTGCGTAAAATAGAATGTTATGTTTATGAATACTCTGAAAAAAAATTTTAAGTTATAAATATAGTGTACTTAACTCAAAATGAACCTAACGGAAAGTACGTGATTTAAAAATGAAAACACAGCCAGTGATTATTAATTGATCACACATAAATATTTATGAATATAAATGTGATTTTCTTTACTTACACACAGGTGCAGAAGTATACAGATATCTCATTGTTAAATGACTTCCATTGCTTTTAATTTT
>BMAW01041155.1:74276-89545 GCA_019974015.1 Nephila pilipes | reverse complement strand
TAAAGGCAAATTATTTAAGCATGGTACTAAGAAAAACTTTTGTTTGTCGCTGATAGTTCGATTTATTTTAAACGTTTATAATTCACGAGGAAGAAAAGGAGAGGAGGAAAACAAAAAGAAATCACCTGATTCAGTGTGAAAACGCTCGAACATATATTTAAGATTGGAGATACCCTGTAGATTTTAATTTCTTTAATAGGATACGTAAAATTACATCTGTGATTGAGATCCCATTTGATCTAGTTGTTTAAGAACATGCCAAAAGCCGGACAGAGTTTTCTCCCGAGATCAAAGTTCAGAATTACCCTCGTCACTGAAGGTCACCATTCCTCCTCCACTTGGGAGTAGAACCCGTCCCCAAAGAAAGGAGGAAGAAACGCCTCTCTCTACCGAAAGGGGACCCGATTTGACCTAAGTCCAGTAACAACTGGTTGCGTGTATCTCAACCCAAATGTGCTTTTGTATCTAACTAAGATACCCTCTTAAGACACAAAAGTGATAATATGTAGATACTGACCACGTCAAACAGACCCAATCTCAATTAGAGGCCAATGCATCAAAGAAAAGCTATTCAATTGCCATTGAATATGACAAGGAGGCGATGCAACATTTGCATAAATGGCTTTGTGATCAAATCAAAAATATTGTTCAGAAAAATCGTTTTCATTTCATCACGATACTGGAGGAGGAAAATGCACCGGCTCTCTTCAACAAATGAGAGAAGAAGTTAAAAACTAAAAATAACATTCCGATGGAGAATTCCTTTTGGCGTTGTTGTTTGGAGACTACAATAGTAAATAATCTAGTTTTCTCATGGACAGGTCGCTTTTGAATCACTCTGACTCCATAGTTCTCTACTACTGGGTAGTATCCACACAAGGGCTGGTTAAAACATCTGAAATTTGTAACTTTTATTTCCTTTTTGCCAGAATACTATATATTATACACACGTTAAGCTAATGTCTGAACATGCATATAATGGTTTCAATCTTGAAGATTGATTAAAAACATACACAAGACAGTAACTCTTATTCTAATAATCACAAATAAAAATTTCATCGATTCCTAATAAAATAATTTTTGAACAACTAGGAGAATCATACATATTGGTGGCAACTTCATTTTGAAATTAGGAATTGGAATGGCACATTGGGAATGAGGTAACTCACTGTAATATTGTCCATTAATCTTTTTTTCCCTCAGAAATCTGTGGTTGTAACGCCTCTCAAACATCCCAAAAATTCGTCACCATAACTTTCCAAACCATTGAGACCGTCTTCGTCTTCTTGGGAACAGGTCCATTTACGCTAATTTTGATTTTTGCTTAGTATCTAATATAGAGTAATGAGTTCAGGTCTCATTAACGTTGGCAACTTGAAGCAAAATGAAAACAAGAACTCGACGCTGCACCAGTCAAATTTTGTATTAGCAGCAAATGCATGCTAAATCAAAACTAACCTATGAATAAGTGTCAGATTTGTTTCTATACCGTTTAATAGATGGCAGAGCAGAATGATACCACCAACTCGCCATAGTAAGATCATCTGTCATTAAACAGTGGCATTTTTTGGAACCGCCCTCATACAGAGGGAACGAAAACATTTTTAACATGTGCTAATGTGTTATTCTTTAGAGAAAATGGCGTCAACAAAAATGCAATGGGCATAAAATAAAGAGTACATGGACATCTTTAGGACATCCTTATCCACTAATTAGACATCCTTAATTCAAAAGAATGACGTTATAATAAATTATGATTATAGTAATTGCATTTGATTTAGCTTATGTTAAACTTACATTGCTGCAATATATTCAATTTAATATTTTATAAAATTAATACTTGATTTTATTCTTTTTAATGTTAACGTGACAACGTTTTTAGAACGTTTTAAAATAAAATGCATGATATAAATTTGAAGAAGGTACATTCTTTTCTTAATAATACTTGCTTCTGTGAAACATGGGCAGCAGATATCTTATTTTACGCTAATTAACACCCATGCTGAATAATTCAACTTTTTCTAGGAACTATGGAGGAAAAAACCGTTAGCACACTTTTTTTTCTTTTTGCAATTTATAATATATTTCCTCTTAGCGTTCAGGTTGTAAAATTGATATGATTATTCAAAACATCTTTCAATCACATAGAACATATATATCTCAATATTTTAATAGTATGCATCCTGCACAGGTTCAAATTTGTATCCATTTGATGTACAGACCAATTCCGAGCAGGCAATCTGCTTTATACTTTAACATATTCCCAACCACGAGACGAACTGGCAAACGTTTGAATTTTCTTGATTGTGTTTACGACACTATCATCAATAAATTTGTCACGTAAATTTTTTTCAAAGACAAGATGAAAAGGGAGTAATCGTATATATTCTATCTTCTCTCTTTTTTTGAGCGATCTCGTCACAAAAACTATATTTGCAGCATAAAATGTTTGGGTCTGCCTAAATTCTGGAAGTGTAGAAATTTTCACTTACAGCGTGATATGTACACGACAAAGGTGGTTTGCTGTTTTGAGCATCGATTAAACAGACTTTTTAATTTATATAAGCTGCTGTTTGTAGAAAATGCAACACCATGAAAGAATCATCAGAATCAAATGAAATTTAATGCAGAGAAACGACTTGTACTGATACAAATAAATATGAAATTTTCAAAACAAAAGCAAATTAAGCGTCAGAAATCATTAGTGTGACCACCATGCGCTGACAATAAGTGCTGCTTTATACGAGTAAGCATGGATCAACAGATGTGATGAATATCTCTTGAGGAAGAGAATTCCACGCTTGTATGCGCAATAAAAGTTCGTCTTTGGAAACTGCAGGACGCGGATCACGAGCAGACTATCAGCCGATATCCACACGTGCTATTAGGCGACATATCCGGTGAATAAGCAGGCCAAGGAAAAGAAGTTGCATGCGTTTTGTGCTGAACAGAGTCTCGAACAGTCCTGCAACATGTGGGGCGTAGGCATTATCCTGCAAAAGATAGCTCAGGGATGCCTTGGAAGAAAGGAACGCTTCGAGGTGTAGCACTTCGTAAGCCTGTTCTATTGAGATTACCCATCAATTCGTATCAGTGGATCGTCCAGCGTACGGAAATCGCACCCCAGACCATAACTCCGGGATTATCGACCACTATGTCATCATACACTCCGGAACGGCGCGTTGACCGGCATAACATCTAACACGAACACGGCCATCATGGGTCCAAAAGTGAAGCGTGATTCATCTGAAAGGTAACTTGGTGCCAATCAGCTCGCCTGTCTCTGTGCTCAAGAGCCCGTGCCGACGCAGCCGTCGATGATTCGCCGTGAGGGAATCCTGTATAAAACGCCTTGCGCAATCCACCGGCGCAGCGACGACGACAATTGCAAGCCGACAATTTACCACCTGTCAGCAGAGCCAGCACGTGTGCCACATGGGAGGACTGTGCGATCATTCACCGCCATGCGGAGCAGGTGTCGATCATCGCACTCTGACGTCACCACTACCATCGTCCAGTGCCTGTTTTCGGTTGTTCGGTGCTCGTCGGTCCACTGCTTCCAAACTCCGCATCACTGTGGAACTGTTCCGCTGCATACGAGCTGCTATTGCGCGATAGGAAAATCTCAGCTCTCGAAGGCGTTATCCTCCCTCGTTCAAACTCTAAGTTGCGCAATTTCTTATTCTTCCGTCGTGGAGGCTGCTGGGTCTCACTAACGTTTGCCACTAACAAATAATCAAGACTTTTTCAACGTCCGCTTTAGCGCACTTTAGTTTATACGCTTTCAGCATCATTCAGAGGGCACTGCATGCGTCGGCTCACAGGATAGCTCTACTTTATTAATTTGCATAATATCCTATAATTGACATTTGCTGCGATAGTTTCGAATGTTCTGATGATTCCTTTGGTGTTGCAATTTTCTACAAACGAGCAGTTTATATTCCATCTTCTCTAACCTTGATTTCCCGAGTAATTCTTAGTCACTGAGAGCTTAAATGTGGAATTTCTGTACATACTCTTCTATCAAAATATGCTAATTTCTTTAACCATTTCTTTAATAGATGAGTTACTTTTGAAAGTGTCTATATTTATTTTAAGGTTCTCCGACAAGTAAAACTGAATGATTTGTAAAGATGATATTGTCACTTGACCACTAATTAGACACTCCCATTCTCTAATGAGAAAATGAGAATTTCATTTTGTAAGGTGTATTTAAGTTTCTAATAGTGGCTCCTTAATCACTCACTTCAATATTACATTATATTACTTCATAGAAGAATTGTTATGATGTTTTTCATTTCTAAATATTTGATCTATTAAAGAGATTTGATTACATTTTGTTCCTGGTGTGTCAATATCCTAGAACATGCTTATGTTCTAATTCTAAAAAATCTTTACTAATTATCTCAATTTTCTAATATTGATTTATTTGATTTCAGTCTCATCTCTTTTTTATAATAAAAGACAAAAAAAAGGACAAAAAGGTTCTCGATTAATTATTTGTGCTGAAGACCTTCATAAAGAGCACACTGTATATTGAAATTCTAGTGACCTATTTTTTTAGAATAATCAAGTAATAATCAGCAATTTTCCATTTTCCAATGTTAATTAAGCTAACTTTTCAAATGCTTTTTCATTATTCTAGCTAAAAATGACTTGTCTTAGAAAAGTAGACCATAAAATCTTCTTCGACAGAGTCGATTAAAGGGAGAGGGTTCGTGAAACTTTCCCAATCGAATACATGCTGAAGAAATATCAAATTTGAGTCCTTAATTGAATAACACTTCATTACATTGATATAGTATAATTACTCCTACGGAATTTCAACATCATTCCATTCCAAGTTAACTCAAAAGTACATAAACAAAATTATTAATTTTATTACATACGGTTAAAATAATAATACTAAGCCAGAAATTGGATTAACTGAGTACAGAAAGCGGTAAAAGACATAGAGTGTGACGAAAAATCAAACAATTAAAAAAAAGAACTGGTGACTCTAAATGAAGATTGGCATGAATATTTGTACTATAAATGAAGATATTTGGAAGTGTCTTTGATATTTTACCATAAAGCATTAATAAATGTTATTTTGTGATAAGATTTAATATTATTTATTTTCGTGATTATTATTAATATTATTTATTCTTTGAAGCACAACTAATAATACCAGTCATAGAAACACGCTTTGGAAGATTACAATGATTACTTAAAGTATTGAAATATTTTTTTATAAAAGCGCGGAATTTTTTAAGAAAAGTTTAAAACGAAGGCATTGCCTTTTATCTAACAGTCGTAATGTGGCATTTGGATAAATAAATTATAACCTCATTTATATGTTTTTTAAAGCCTTAGAACCTCTCTAAAACTTACAGACTGAAGTATTGCATAGTAAATCTATATTTTTAGATTAACAATCTATGTATTGAAAAAAATAATCAGAAATTGATATAATAAACCTAAAAAAAAGACAAAATTTATTTAAATTGAAAAGACAGGACAATATTTAAATGAAAAGGACAAATGGACAATATTTAAATGAAGAACAAATAAAATGAATACACAAAAAAAATAAGATTCAGACAGATTCCTAAGCTCAATATTTTTGTCACTTCATTCATACAAACAGGTTCGATAACTTGTTATATTTCAACTTATTTTCTTATTTTTTTTTAAATTATATATGATATGTAATGTAGTGGTTAAAATACTTCAAGATGTTACAGTATGTAGCGAAAAGAATCTTTCGACATAACTCCAAGAAAAATTCACCACTCATGTTTTGTTTTAACAGTACTCTGTAAAAAATGACGTTGATGAATAGGTTAAAATTAATCGCATTTAAATAAATTGTTAATTGCATTAAAAATTACTTCAATAGTATTACTATACATCAGAGATGTAAAATAACTTTATTCTGAAGTTCTCCGCTTTTGCGTCATTTACTAATATTAGAATAAGCACTTCTTCTGTACTATACAGTATAATTCAATCTATTTATGTAAGCAAGAGATTTAATCGTATGACAAAACTGTTTTAATTAAATCACTTATAGTCTTTTCTGCGATGTTTTCAGTTGCTCAATTCAATTACGATATGATATTATTAATCTTCATTGTTGCATATCATTAAATTATTAATAAAATGCGCAATGTTATCCGATTGATATACTTTTTTATTATTTATTTTCAGATTTCATTAATTAAATTTCAAATGGTACCTATATTAGTCTGGCATTTTCAAAATTTCTGTTAAGATTTAAATAAAATAGCGTAAAATCTAAATAATCAAGTCATAAAAAATTATTGTAGAAAGGAATCATAGCTAACTCAATTCAAAAATACGAGTATTTAAATAGTTTAAACAATCATTTACTGATCTAGAATGAAAAAAACATGTTCCTTTTAATGGTGATGATCTCGGATATCAAATGTACAATATTTTTCTGCCATATTTCTCTTAGAAATTTGGAACGTCCCTTTTTAAAAATATTGTAACAGTTGTAACTGTTAAAGATTTGTTGGTTACATATAAGTAAGTCTGATGAAGCACTTTCTTATTTATTCTTATTTAGAAGAAGTTGCTTGAATTGATAGTTTCAAATTTTAGAACTAAAGAACCTTGGACAATCAATAAAATAATATAGAACTGAAATCGCATTCTGAGTTGATTACGAATAAGAAATTGAGGCTGTTCTAACGTCCAAATAACAGAAATCAAAGAATGGTTAGCAACATCTATATAAGCTAGTTTCCAAAATATTAAAAGATAATACAAAATCCAGAGCTATCTCTCATTTTATGATAAAGATGCTTCAAATTGAATTATTATACAACTTGAATTACGGTCTTTTCGTTTGTACATTTCAATATCAAGAACAAAACGAAACCATCTGATGCTTCCTTCATCTTTCTCTAATATGTTTTAAAATTTGCATGAGATAAACTTTCCGGATATTTAGAGGCCAAATTGTTGACAAATAAAATATGAAATCTGAGAAAAGAACAGTTTTCTCTCAATATAATCTTTTGAGGAGATGAATATTCAGAAAAAGAGGTATATAGCGCTCTGTGTTTGAAAAGGCACATAAAAATAGGATTTGTATTTTATTATCATGTTTGATTGCATCATTTTAGATTTCATTCTTCTTTTAGATTTTGCTTTATGAATTATATATATATATATATATATATATATATATATTCTATTATTTGTTATTACAGTTTTTAAATCGAATTTAATTCAAACTTCATTGAAAAACTGTTTATGAAGATTCAACAAATATATTGATTTGTAGTTTCTTATGCAAGGTTCACTACATTTATTACGATAATGTTTTATAAAAGTTTATTTAAAATGCTTAAATAAATTGTACATACATACATATATATATATATATATATATATTATGTAAAAAGGTGATTATAAAGAAAGGCAAAAATCTTTTTATAATCATCTGTATATAGAAACGAAACTACTTGTTGTTTCAATTATAATCTCATTTCATGAAGCCAGGATATGGAACAATGGACTTAATATCAATGCAGTAGTAGAAATGGGCGTGAGTAAGCCTCCAAATTGCGTACACCAAAAAGCAAGCTACAAACGTAAAGAAGAACAAATGGCGCTCACACCAGGAAGTTATATACTGTCGAAAATCTTCATTTATTGGTTTAATATTCGACACTTCTACTAGGAGTTGAAGTTATATGTGGTGAATAGAGAACATTAGTTAGAATAATTTAGGTCGTACCTTGAAAATAAATTAAAGGGGTCCCGCAGGTTCATTTCATATACTGTTTGACTTGATGGGGTAGGGCCTAATGGGTATTTCAAAAAAAGGTGCTCAAAGATTTCAAGATGTATAGTGTTTTTACAAACCTAGTTTGACTCATTTTCTCTGCTTTTAATTGTTTTATGACTTGAAATAAATCATTCATTTTAATTAAATGTGATTAAATTTTTCTTTTCAATTTTTGTTTCGCTTATGTCCTTATTTGTGTATTCTTATGTATGCAATATTAATACGTGGAGTATTATATTCGGAAGACTTTGATTTTTCTCTTGATTTTTTTATAATCTTCGTTTTTATCATTGGCTAAGATTTTTTTTTTTTTTTTTTTTTTTTTTTCCTTTTTTGCTTTTATAGTGTTTTCAATTTAATTTTTAGATTTTAGTTTTCAATTCTTTTTCAATTCATATTTTGATTTTATAACACTTTAAATAATATATTTTGTTGATAAGGGAGAGTTAAATATAATTCAAAGAGTGAAGTCAGCTAGACAACCAGTCTGAAGTCTCTGTTACAACATTCAATATATTATTATGCATTTTTCATCTTTTCGAAATTATTTTGGTTTTATTCAATTTTTTTTCAAATTTCGTATATTTTAATTTCTTGATGTTTTGTTTATTTTTTTTATAAATTTATTCTGATTTATAATTTATATATATATAAAAGATTTAACTTAATTCCATAATCTTAATTTACTAACTGCCATTCTCTCCTTTAAAGATAATGTTCATTCATGTTCCCGATCCTTCAAAGTATCCTTTTATTTAATTACATCACACGGTCTTCTGGTTAAATCCGCTTAAATTAGATTAAAAATCTGTCAAAATAATCCCTTCAATTCCCTATCTATTAGATATTTCCCTGAACCCTTATCCATATCACGTGTCTCTATTTCAAGTAAATTTCCCTGTATATAAACACAAACACAGCGTAAAGCAGCTCTTTTCCTGCTCTTTTTTGATGCAATAGCTTGGATCAAAGGCAGAATGGAAATGGTCCTCTCTCTTCGCTTAAAATAAAGGTCTGAAATTCAAGTACACCTCAGCTGTGTTATTTTCCATGACTTACATTCAATAGTGTTGTACACAAGAGAAAGTGTGGTGTATCACATTTAATTTCGAGCAGGATCTTTACATATATATAGATTATTATTGTGTGTTATTGTTATTGTGTGTGTGTGTGTGTGTGTGTGTGTGTGTGTGTGTGTGTGTGTGTGTGTGTGTGTGTGTGTGTGTGTGTGTGTGTGTGTGTGTGTGTGTGTGTGTGTGCTGCTCTGCATTAGAGACACCCTTTGAAATTAAACAGATCCAACTTGGCGTAGATTGACGTAACAACTAAAGTTGCGCTTAAATAGTTGCTTGCTAATACTATAGTTATCCCTGAAATTTATGGAGGACAAGAAGATTTGGGGACTTTAAATAAAGAATGATCGTCGATGCAAAAGAGCTGGTGCCAGCATCTCTAAAACGACGACTTTTAGAAGTTTTCTCGCCCAAAAAGTATCTCTTTAGCGAGCGGAAGTTGAAAAAAAAACTTCAAGCGGTGATAAGGACTATGTTGGTTGAAAAAAACGCTGATGAGCGAGGAAGAAGTGAAAGGCGGAAATAGCGCAACATCATCCGCGGCAACAAGAAGATCAATATCATGAAACAATATAGATGAATTTAATACAAAACTCCGACGCACAAGACTGGACACAAAGAAAAGGATGAGCTATGTATGAAACCATCTAGAAGAGCATTTGGTATCACAGAAAAGAGTTTTGGAAAAGGCACCTATTATGGGCCTTGGGACGACAAAGAAATGAAGTCACTTGAGGATGAAAAAAAAAAGAAGTCTGGTCCGATGAATCTTGACACGCCTCCATCATGCTAATGGCATGATATGGCACAAGCATGAATTTATTGACCTTTCACAACAAATAATAATTCTCAGCAGACTTTTGGCGGGGATTTACGACACAGGTATTGTTTTAGGTGTTGGGTTCATCGATATCTGAGAAAATAGCTGTGGATAGCATAGATAATTTCAACATCGTTGATGATCACCTACACTCATTTATGGCTCTAATGTTCCCTTATGGAGATAGTCACTTTCAACTGGACAATATATTTAGCATCATGCTCTATCAATCTCAAATTGGTTTGCAGAAGCATAATAAGGTTTAACCTGCTTTAATGGTGAACCTGAACATATTCTCATTATTGAATTTGCAGGAACTGAAGTCGAAAGATCAATTCTAAGCTTGGAAGCGCCACCATCTATCGTGGCCTATTTAGCTATGTTATGTCAGCATGGGCAGCATTCTTTAGCAACGGTATTTAACATCTTCTTGAGTCAGATAAAAACATTTCAACTGTAATCAAAACTAAAGTAGACTAACTCTTATAGAGGGTATCAACGTTTTGTAGCAGTTCTGTGTGTAAATAGGTGTGTGTGTGTGTGTGCGTACTGCACTTTTGGTATCCAAACGTTAAGCACAATTCGAAAATGTGAAAAAATGTTGAAATTTGTTCGAAGAAATAACTTTGTGGTGTAATTTGTTGCGGGCGAAAGTGGTCTTTCTGCAAAACATTTAGATTAACATATTCATGTACAAATGTGACCCATCAAAACGCATGGTAAAAACCACTTCATTGAATTTGAAACAATAGTAACAGTTTCTTGAAATTCATAGGCGAAAGAAAGTTATTGGCGTTAGGAACAGAGACAGATAATGGCACAAAATGACAAGGTACATTTGTGAAGGTAGAGATCTGAATGCTCGTATCTGGAAGATCACAAACAAGTGATTAGAACTCTCTGATATCCAGACTGTAGCAGAGGCTAAAGGTGGAAAACTTTAACTGATAAATAGTATCAGATCAGCCAAGAGTCAGAACCATCCTCTAAGACTAATATTTGACAATGCTCGATATCAGAGGAAAAATTGGTAGCAGAGAACTGGGGTTTAGCGCTAACTGCCACCACAAGTGGGGAGAGGGCATACTAGTATCAGAATTTTTAAACAAGTTGTTAAAGGAGACTCAAGCATTTTGGTCTCCACGTCAGATGACTAGCAGTTCATATTCCCCTCACACCTACGAATAGCCGCACTATTTAAACCTTTCAAACATCAGTACTGAAGTTTCAGACGGTGAGCAATACATTATATTCAGAGCAGATCTAGCTTTGAACAAACAAAGGTGAATTTGAAACATTTTCACCCCGAAATATCCACAAGAAGACATCTTTTTTTTCCGTGAAGGGGTCTTGGAAGTGCGCCGTGTGACTGGATGTCGAGCAGACCTCCATATTCTTGAGACAGATATTGCTAAAAAATACAGAGATGAAGCTCTTGTATGATAATCCTATTGATAATCTTCATGTCTTGAAGGATTATCGGTCTTGACTTATAGATAATAAAATTTGTCACTGAACAGGTCTGATTGATAACTTCCTCGAAACGTAAAATATCAATGCATTACTTACATACTCCCCCCTTACAGTCTGAATCTATTAAGCCTGTCTATGGGTTGGGGGGAGACAACAGTTAGCCATTCCACACCTACCATGCTACGTTCAGAACTTGTAGGAGGAAAATTCTTCCTGACATTTGGAAATTTTTGAGTACAGCGTTATAGCAAATACAGACAAATAGTTAAGTAGCCTGTCTGGTTGTCACAGGGGACCATACACATTTTTTTGTTAAGCGCTTACCTTATTGTGTTTTTTTCTACAAAATACGAAATCTTTATACAAGTGTGCTCAGTTTTCAAACTATTCCTTTGGATAATAAAGTGGTTATTATCGTTCTTTCCATTATTTTCTTATTTTATATCCTATTTGCACATAATGGTTTCCCTTTAATTTAATTAATATCTTAATTTATCTTGCATTTTAACTACCATAGCATTGCGTTAATTGTTTTTTTTCGTGATCTCATTCTTTTTAATCTTAAATTTATATAATCACGCGGTTCCAAACATGCTAAGATCACTTAACGCTCTGAACTCATGCAAATATTCATGTACTACCAATTAGACTCATTGTAAAAAATCTTAAGGATCCCTACATCTGTTACTATGTGATATATAGTTATTATCCTTAATTTAACTTCAGTAAGAAGGAAAAAACTCATTATTTCTTACTAATTACCAAGAATGAGTAGACGTGCGTCGTCCATCATATTCCCAATTTTACTGCTCTCTCTCATGTGAATATAACTAAATTCATATTTCATTGATTTAAAATTTTCTTTTTGGGTGATGACTGTCACGTGTGGAAGTACAAAATATTTTTCAATGCAATGTTGAAGATACTGTGTGTGTGTGTGTGTGTGTGTGTGGATTGATATTGTGTGTATTATTATTGATGTGTGTGTGTGTGTGTGTGTGTGTGTGTGTGTGTGTGTGTGTGTGTGTGTGTGTGTGTGTGTGTGTGTGTGTGTGTGTGTGTGTGTGTGTGTGTGTGTGTGTTCAAAAGCTGAACATTAAAATTAATAATCCTGAAATCCTAATCCCTGATATTTAAATAAATAATTTTTCTTTAAGAACGTTCATAATGAAAACATAAGCCTTTTTTTTTTTTTAACTAAATGCAAAATTTATTAAGAGGATTGTTTGTTTTATGCACCAAAACATAATGTACAGTTTATATATAACTCACTTTTCCTGTGCTTAAGCTAATAATTTATAAGTAAAGAATTTAAACTTGTTTTTGTTTGTAAGTTCCTGGATTTTAATCTTAATGTGCCTTTTTTGACTGCATGAAAAACGCTTCCGATAATTTGATTCAGAGAAAAATTATATTTTTTATTATTCAATCAAGCATTTATTTCTCTAGGCCTTTTACTTAACTTTTTTTTTCCAAGTTTTTTCAGTGAATTTTCTTAACATAACTGACATTCAAGAGATATTAAAAATAAATATTCCAAGCAATTATTTAGGACGTTTTATAACTTTATTAAACGAAATTAATTTTCCTAGAATCTGAGAAGACATTAAATTGAAATGAAAATTGTTCTCGTATTATATAACAATAATGAAAATTTTTCTGGTATTATTATAACAATCTTTTAAAGTACATTTGAAGAAACATTTTTATGGCTTTTATTTCAAGGAACATTAGATAATTTTGGGCTTTTAAAATTAATTAGTACGTTACTTATGTTCTTCTTTATCATTTTTTTTTCAATTTCTAGCTTAAAACCTAGCACCGCGTTGAATTACATTTGTTATTCAGCTCCAAATTAGAGTTGTCATTTTTCAGCGGAAGAATGTGATACATATTATTCCTATTCATTGAAATTGGCTCATTACGAAGAAATTATTAAAAGTAATATCTCAAAGAATATCATTAATTCCGATCACATTTTTTAAAAAAAATTAAGCTTCCTATAATTTTTTACCAAATTGATTATCTCAAAAAAGCTGATTTAAATAAAATAAAAAAAGAGAAGAAAAATCGTTTTCAGTAAATTCGATTATTAATATTAGTTAAGATTTTTTTCTTCTGATAAAAGAATTAGAAAATTAGAAAAAAAAAACTTTATTTTGGCAATTTTAATGAGTCATTTTTAAGGAATTTATCTTAAACAAATTAATTCCCTATTTTGATATTGATTTTTCTGCCTCGGGTTTCTCGTAGAATTTTTGTTACCTGATAACATTTATATCCTTACATTTTGTGAAAAAAAAATTATGTCTTTTGATCAAACTGTTAAATATACAATTTCTCATCACTAGAACGCTTTCAAATAAAATTTCACATTTTATTCTTCTCATCTCATGTTATTTTCAAACAATGCTCACAATAGAAAACAGGCACATACCATGATTCGTTTGCATAGTAGTTCCCAAAAATTTTTAAAAATCAGAAAAATTGATATTATTAAGTTTTTATTCGTTGAAATTTAATGAAATGTGACAAAATATTAATGAAACAGTGATCAAAAGAAAACAGCAAGAAAAGACAAGCCTGATTTCTTTTTTGAAAATTCAAACCAAGCTATATGATCAAACTATATGTTGATTATAATTGGTTTCTGAAGCTTCAGAGGAGGTACAATTACTTCTTTCAGCTATACAGACATACAAGCTCGTAACTCAAGTGACTGTATTTCGCTCTGAAGCAACACGAGACTGAATGGTACAAAGACCTCGTAAGTTGAACCAGGTCAAGTGAAGAACTGACACCGGAACTGCCCCCCCCCTCTCAAGTTTCACCATGCGCTTTGCAGCGAACTCAGGAATCGACGCAGATTTGTAGTCGTCAGATGATGTGTATCAGCCCCTCTACATGATGAAGTATTTTTGGCATCAGGTTCAATGCATGTCGAAGACAATACCTCACGATCCAGACCATGACAACTAGGCTACCGTGGTCATTCTACTTCTCAAATTATAATGTTTATCAAATGGGTTGAAGAAAAGGTACGTTTTGCTTGAAAGGCAGTTCGACAGATTCTTGCAGAGGAAGAGGCCCTAAAGGTCACAGATCGTGAAAAATTCTAGCTTGCCACGGTAAAAGATTTTTGGCATGATTGGTTTTGTTATCACATAATTCCCTTCAAGGGTGATACACTAATTATAGCGACCTTCAACTTTTCGATACCATTTTATAGTACGGTTAGATTTTGCTGGCAGGAAATAGGCGTCAGTTTCGGCGATCACCTCTTCATTCGACGAAAATTTCTTCCACGAGCATTCTTTTGAGATCGAGAACAGGGAAATAGTCCATGGCTAGATCTGGAGAATACGGTTGGATGGGAAGCAATTCGAAGCAATTCATGGATTTTGCCATCGTTTTCACTGACTTGACATGGTGCGATTGTCTTGTTGGATTTTATTTTATCGTTTTCGATCGGTAACAACTTCTTTGGGCGCCACTGCTCCGCTCTTCGGTGCTCATTTCTCGCCCACGTCTAAACTTAGTATTACCAATCCTTTGATGGTTGTGGATTTTCCTGGCAGTGTCGAACTACGACAAGCTAGTTATTTCAACTGTTTTTTTCCCCTTCAAAAGCACATTTTATCAACACGCGAAAATTCTTTATCATTTTTTTTCACAATAACAAAAGTTGCTTCACCTTCAAAATCTATAATTTGCATAACAATGGATCCGACAGCTGTCAAATTTATACACGCATCTTTTTGAGGGGCTAACTGCCAACAAAACATATTAGATTTAATTCTTGTACGCCATCTATGTGTCATGCCGGGGACTTTAATATCTATATTAATGCAGTAGATTGCTTTCTCAGAATGCTACAGGCTTGAGATCTGAACATGTAAACTAAAAGACGCTTCTTTTTCTCGAAGATAATTCTCCAACCAACCTGGTGAGGTGCATTTATTCTGTAGGATGATGCACCGTTCGCTGCAGCTGTATGAGAAAAACAATAGAAAAAGAATGTTACAACTACCGCTATATTTACCTACTTGCGTTCATTGTTGAATTTTAGCTATAAAGAATAAAATAATACTCAATGAAG